>CAVLGW020000420.1:0-15230 GCA_963669155.1 Arbacia lixula
TGCGATAGAGAAGCCCTGATGGGCTACGGCTGGGTGTGTGCCCTTCTGAAAGACGTGCACCTGAAACCCTGCCCCGACCCGCCAAAACTCGTTATAATAGTATTCTTCCTGTTCCACAAGGAGCCACATATGTAAGCCTGTGCCAAATCCTGAAAGAGAATGGTCATACCTTTAAGGTCGTTATATACAGAGACAGTTCACCCTGAAACCATTTTGGTTTCAATAAAAGGCGACACACAAAAGAAACATATAAGTGAATGTTTGACGAAAATCCATCAAAGGAAAATAAACTTATTTGATTTTAAAGTTTTGATTTGTGACGTCACGTGCGAGGTGGTCTACCGTTATGTTGTGTACATTTAAAAAAAAATGTCAAAAAAGATATATACCATATTTCACCTTTCGCGTTTGATATAGCATTAGACACATGTTTTTACACACATATCCAAAAGAATGTATTACTTACACAAAGAACATAAAAAGGCAATTTATGGGGAAAATAGTACACAAAAAATAGGAGAGCACCTCGCACGTGACGTCACAAAATCAAAACTTTAACATTTATTGAAACCAACAGGTCAGGGTGATCTATCCCTTTAAAGGCGGCCACAGACGACCCGATGAAGTATATTATGTGACATTTAAAATTGGAAAGTCGTGTTTTTACCTGCTTTGTTTAACTTCAAGTCACCCGGAAAGAGCTCCTCTAGGTTGAACATGAAGCAATAGCCGTAATGCGTTGAGACCCGCGTGAAATTGTCAGGTGATAAGAGACGGTCGTCAAGGGCGGCGCTAGACAAAAGATAGATAGGAGAAAGGATTCTAGGACAACTACCCCCTGGACAACTACCCCCGGACAATTACCACCTGGACTACTACCCCCGGACAACTACCCCCTTAGGACAACTTTCCCCCAGGACAATTACCCTCCAGGACAACTACCCCCACGACAATTACCCCCAGGACAATTACCCCCAGGACAATTACCCCCTAGGACAACTACCCCAAGGCAATTACCTCTAGAGCAATTAACCCCATTTCCAACCTCCCCCCTCCCCCACGGTAACTAGCTCCCCCCCCCCCCCCAAAAAAAAAAAAAAAAAAAAAAAAAAAAAAAACGGACGATTGTTGGTACTTCGGATAATCAGATATAATCGCCAGGAAGCGAGGAATCTGCGAATCTGGATTGTATGTGTGTGTACAGAGGGGGGGGGGGGGGGGGGGGAGGGGGGGTGGCAGATTCTTCATTCCCCAGCGATTATCTCAATTCCCAACAATCATCCAGTTGGGGGTGGGGGGGGGGGTGGGGAAGGTGATTAAGGGGGTTAAGTAGAGGGCGTGTGGTACTAAAATGCTACCACACGCCCTCCACTTTACCGAGGGGACCAATAGATTCTACAAGGTTCCCGAAAAAAGATCATGAAATATTTGTTTTATATCCTTCATTAATATATTCTTTGTTCATTAATTTAATCCTTACCATTGACCTTATTTAAATAAAGTGCCCATGCTCTAAGCTCCGAGCGCACAGGAGCCCGATTCAGATGTTTTGTTATTTCCTGCGGCTTGAGCAAACCAACGGAAATTCAAGTTGCACCTCGGCCGTAACACCGCGGGAGTTCCGGCAGCGCGCCCAATGATTTTCCGCTCAAACGCCAAAAAGCTGCTGGAAAGAAATGTGTCGCGTAGATTTTGCGTGCCGCGCATTTACCTGGGATGAATCGATGAAAATGGTATCGATCAGCGACAGCCCGGATATCGATAGTTCAGGGGGGGGGAGACTATTTTTGACATGACGTCACGAAATAGTACCTTGTTTTCCCTCTGACGTCACGAAATAGTACTTTTCTTCCCTCTGAGCTCTCTTCCTTCAAATAGCTCATCTACTAATGGTCATGTGACACACTTTCAACCAATCAACGAACTGGAATATATTAATGAGAGAATAATGAGAATATCCATACTGTTTTCACGGGTAGCTCAATCATTTATCCTTGCCTCATGAAAATTTGAAGGGCAAGCCTGAAACTAAGGCTACCTGCCAATGTGCTCAAATTAGTCGGTGCTTATGCGACTTCATACTGAGTCTCCATGCATTCATTTAGGGACATATCTGTGCTCAACCATTGCGCTGCTCTGGAGCAGTAATAAAGGCTTTAAAACAGCTTGCACGAACATTTTCTTTTCGAAATCTATCAACATTAATGTGTGAACATTGATTATTTTTTCACACAATCAAAAGTAAAAGCTAGGCCCAAGCATCACACCACAGCATCGTACAGTTCTTCTAATTTTGCCGATTAAAACAAATCATGTATTGTTATTTTACCCGAATTTGCTCACGCTTGTGATTACGCGTTTCTCTTATTTATCTTCGCTTGTTGACCAATTCGGGACCCTTTATCACAAATAATGTGGTTTGATGCTATCAAAGAGTGTATCGCATGAAAGAGCATAATTTTCCCCAAACCTTTAATTCATGTTTGTCGTTTAGTGATAAGTGTAACCTGCAGATCAAATTATCAAAGATCAAATTATTACTTTTTTTCAATTTGGCAATGCGCTGAGAAAGTTTAAGTCATGTTTGTGCTTTCCAAATTGGCAGAGTAATTTTGTTCACTAAAAAAAGGTTTTGACGTTAATTTGATTTGCAATGAGCTGTATATTCCGTTTTTATGACAAAACTCTGATTTCAACAAAGTAGCGGTGCAAATTTGATAGCTAAACAATGATCAGTTTATGCTCTGAAAAAGCCCTAAATGAGTAAATAGGTGATTTTTGTTTGAGTGAAGTACCGCCTTAAATTTCATATTATTACCAAATGGGTCTTTGCATGTGCTTCTTTCATGTCTTTTGTGATCCATACACTGTTTCAGAGATTGGTTTGCTGTAAGAGCGATATACGATTTTTAACACCCAGCAACAAAAGCAGCTCCATAAACAAATATCAATTTGTATATTGACTATAGTCAGCACCGTGTAGTTAATTACGTCGTTAAATCATGTTGTAACGACAAAGTGGTCCGCCATGTCCATTAGCAGAAATGTCTCGTAGGTCATGCGTGTACGGATGATTGACACTTCCGTATTTTTCATTCTGTGTAAAGAAACAAGTGATGTTTGTAGTAGCTTAAGAAATATTCTGCCCTAATTTGACAAAAGGAAGCAACTAACAAAAGAGATTTTTCTTGTAAATGAGCAAAATGTGTCTGTCACTTGCATTGGCATCAGTGCAACACCACATCATGTTTATCTCGCAGCAAGATCATGAAGATGAATATTTCTTGTCCGGATATTGGCCGTATGTAGGGAATGCTGGGTATAATCTAAGAATACCAATAACACAGATCTCAGTGATTTGTCACTTGCTTCCTTTTGTCAGAGTAGGGTAGTATTGATGTGATGGTAGGGGTGGTGATCGCTGTGTTGGTGGTTGGAGGGGTAGGGTGGTGGCGATACATTGATGATGGTTTGAGAAAGGGGTGAGGTGATGGTGGTGATGGAAACAGTTGTACTGATCATAGTTGATGACGATTGTGGTGGGAGAGGTGATCGTTGTTATTGAAGGCGGTGGTGCATGGTCATGGTCATGGTCATGGTATTGATGGTTCCCGCGATAGTGCAGGTAGTCAGTGGTAGAGGTCGTTCGTACAGTGGAGATGATGGCGGATAAGGTAGTTAAAGTAGTTGAGGAAAGAGCGGTAATAGACGAGGGGTAGGGAAGGTGGTGTCAGAGGCTGGGGTTATGGTGGGGATTATGAAGATCGTTGTGTTGGTGTTGGAGGCCTGGGATGGTGGTTGTGGTGGTGATGGTGTTGGTGGTTGTTGTTTCGGTATTGGAATGGTGGGGTGGGGTGGTGGTGATGGTGTTGGTGGTCGTTATGTCGGTGTTGGAGGGGTTGGGTCGGGTGGTGGTGGTGGTGTTGGTGGTCGTTGTTTCGGTGTTGGAGGGGTGGGGTCGGGTGGTGGTGGTGATGGTGTTGGTGGTCGTTGTTTCGGTGTTGGAGGGGTGGGGTCGGGTGGTGGTGGTGGTGTGCATGGTGGTCGTTTGACACAATGCTATTTTTTGACGTGCAAAAGGGCTATTCTATGGCATATGGATGGCTATGTACGTACATGTGTGTGTGTGTGTGTGTGTGTGTGTGTGTGTGTGTGTGTATGTGTGTGTGTTTTGTGCCTGTGTGTTTGTGTGTGTATGTGTGTGTGTTCATGTGCACGTGTGTTTGTGTGTGTGTGTGTGTATGCGTATGTATGTGTGTATTTCATATCATTTAATTGAAAGTCCCAACGACGATTTTGTTAAGATATCTTTGATATTCTTGAAATATAAGTTGTTTTCATGATATATTTCTCGTTTCTGCAATATACAAAGGGGAAACCTATTTTTTTGTAAATGTGAAGTAAATGGAGTGAAATGCTGATGGCTGTTTTACTTACAATACCAAGGCGGTCGCAATCACGTGACCAGTCTCCTCTAAAATGGCGGACATGTTGGTGTTGTTGACGAGTGGTTCGTGTGATGTGAGGGGGCGCCCATGAGTGAAGTCTCTGATGAGGTCTTTGAATGGGTTGCCCAACAACATCGATGCCCTATCGAGAAATAGTGAAACATATTAATTAATTAATGTATTGATTAATTAATTTATGTTTTTAGTCTTTAAATAGGGTAACTCCGTCAGAGAGCTTACACTGTTCTCCCTGGAGGTCCTGTGTACAAAAAACACACAACAATACAGAGTAACATGAGCATATAGATTACACAGACAAATACTTACGACAAGGCTGCCAATCAAAATGCACCACAGACGAACTGTTGTAAAACATATCAAAACAAAAGGGGGAACAGATGCTTCCACATGCATCACACACGAGAAACATCATTGTACAGAAACATAAATAGACAGTAAACCATTACAGTATGACAACCAAGGCAATGACCATGAAATCCCTGATAAAGACTTTTTTCTTTGTTGATCATTTATCTATGGGGTGTAAATGTGACGAGTATCTAGGTTGGTGCAGAGCACTCACCCTTGAGTAATTCCAAATATTCAAAATGGCGTTTTTCTTGTTGATATTGTGCTTTCTTTTCTTCTTATCCAATGAACATGATCAAAAAGGTTTTAGATATTTTTTGGAGAAACGGTTGCCATGATATCCAGCAATATGGCGGTAATTTTGCCAATCAAAAGCAATAAAATTTTAAAAAGCCATAAAATCCAAGGAAATAAAGAGATAAGACGTGTGGGTGCTACAATGATATACTAAATAACTTATGTACTTTGAAATGGTCACGATTGAAGAATTTTAAAGAGTGAAAATGGCGTCCAAGATGACTGGCACCAGGGACCACATTTTATTTTACTTTTGTATAATGTGTACTGCACTAAGTTCATATAAAGTTTTAATCGAAATGTATGATTTAGTCCGTAAATAAAATCTTTATATTTTTAAAATAATTGGGTACATCGTTGCCATGCTAACTAGCAACAAAAAATACAATTAACAGTGATTAAGTTGGTAGATGTTGGTAAAATATTCAAACATGTCATGTTATTGCCGTTATTGTTACGATTGATGACAGTTTTTCTATGAACGGTAAGTGTTATGCGACTGGGCCCAGGGAGAAGACTTCAAGTGAGGCAAAGTTAGTAAAAGCGAAATTTTATTTGATCGGAGAAGAAGAACGAGGGGAAGAAGAAAGAGGGGGAGGAGGAGGAGGAGGAAATGAACAGAATAGTAAGAAGAAAATAATGGAAAAGTTACGGGGAAAATAGCTCGAAAATGAAAAAGGAAAAAAGAGAGGAAGATCGAACAAATTAAGAAAATAGAAAGACTAGAAACAGTGACTGGTTGGTGTGTAACGCATTTTGTTCGATGGATCAGTTGTTTGTCGCTTGGGTGGTTTTCTACGTGGGCATTGGGTTTTGCCGGAACAAAACCCAATGCCCGTTACAAGGAAATTTTGCTTAGGGGGGACTTACTTTTTTTTTACGTGATTATATTTATGCATACATACCTGTACTGATTGGTATTGCATATCGCCACGCTAGGGAATGGTAGTGCATCGACGTACTCGATCTCAATGTCGATGCCCTTCGGGTTAGAACTGAAGTGAATCAGATGCTCCACGCTTTGGTATATCGCCAAACCAATGCCTGCCATAATCAGGAGACCCCAAGACCACCTGAAATCAAGGATTTGTTGGAAAATTATAATAATAGTGACGATGATAAAAAAAATGATAATTATCATCATTACCATTAACATTTGTCCTAATAATCATTATCCTCACTTTCATCATCATTATCATCATCATCATCATCATCACCGTTATCATCATCATCATCATCATCAGCGCCGTCATCGTCATTCTCATCATCACTGTCATCATCATTCTCATCATCGTCGTCATCATTTCCAAATCCTCTTCAAGTCCTCATGTCACCGTTATCACCCCCCCCCCCCTCGTCACCACCATCCTTATCATCACCGTCATTATCATTATCATCTACATCAATGTCAGTACCCTTTTTATATCACCATCATCACCGTAAAGTACTATGAATACATTGTTGAGGCATTAATTGAATGATGCCCTATTTCTGGACCTTTGAATTGTTCTTATGTTCATTGCAATGCCGTATGCATGTACTGTATAATTATATAATTTGGGAAATACATGTACTGTAAATGGATACAACCCCCTTTAAGTTCCTAGAATTGGTACAAAAGCAAAAATATTGGATTAAGTGTTAATACCTTCTCCAGCTTTTCTCTCTAGGGCTTATGGCGTACTTTAGACCTGCCACCCCTACCCTGTCAGGCGCGGACTTCGAGACGATGCCGAACCACGAGGCGCGATCGCGGTAGGCAGGCATCCAGCTCGTCGTCTGGAAGCTCGACGGCGGTGGTCGTTTCTCGACATCATCGATGGCGGAGGGGGGTTCGCGTCCTAAGATGACGCTGATGGCGACTGTGTCTGAGACGGGTAAGATGGGGGAGTTCGGCCTTGGTTGGTGGCGGATTCCGAGAGAATTTCTCCCGCTCAGCCTCGAGGGAGACCTGCTGGTGATACGACGAACAGGCATTCTAGCCTTCTCTGCGTTTCCTTATTGCATTAACCCTCTAAGTGCAGAATAAACTACTGCTCGATGGGAATTAGGTGTACAACGTGTAGAAATATATCACATGTGGCACTAAAGGAGTTAACAATAGCACGTCATGCGTCACAAAAATTAAAAGATTCTCCTACATGAAGTGCAAGTGCAAACATGCGCATGAGGCTGGCAAAGGGTTAACCTAGGTACCCGCTGGTCGCTACACCTGTAGATTCAAATCATGTCCGATGTAGTTGAAGATGAGGAGATTATCGATAGGTATGAATCCATAAAGGACGTCGTATGAAATATCAAGAATGACGCATCTGCACAACGCTTACCTCGTAGCATCCCAGATGAGTAAATATGAGACGGTCTCGAGAAAATCGCTGCCTGCTAACATGGCTAATATAGTTACAATGAGTCTTAATGCGCAGAAGACCGTTGTTTGTTCCGGTGTGTCTTTAATGCCTAATTAGTGTTGACAGTTTCGTAGCGAGCAGAGGGCGAAGTAGGCTTAGTACCTCAATTCGATTCAAAAGGTTTATTGATAACAAAACACATACAGTCACCCCTCCCCCTTTTCCAGAACCCAAAGAAAATCGATAACACTTAAAGCAATACCACCCCACCGCCCCCCCCCCCCCCCCCCACCACCACCACCACCACCACCACCACCACCACCACGATACGGCTAACTTCGACCGCCCGTTAAGATTTATTGGTGGGTTTAAGTGTAAATACAAGTTTTAAGGGTGGGATAAATCACGATTTGGGGTTCGAATTTGAGTTAAAATAGAGTACCAAAGCGGTGTCGTCATATCCATTGCTAGGCAGGTTTCTGGTTCTGCGGTCTGACGTTGTAAAGAGGGCTAGTGTCGGCTAGAGATGACGCTGATGGCGACTGCGTCTGAGACGGGTGAGTTGGGGGAGTTCGGCCTTGGTTGGTGGCGGATTCCGAGAGAATTTCTCCCGCTCAGCCTCGAGGGAGACCTGCTGGTGATACGATGAACAGGCATTCTAGCCTTCTCTGCGTTTCCTTATTGCATTAACCCTCTAAGTGCAGAATAAACTACTGCTCGATGGGAATTAGGTGTACAACGTGTAGAAAAATATCACATGTGGCACTAAAGGAGTTAACTATAGCACGTCATGCGTCACAAAAATTAAAAGATTCTCCTACATGAAGGGCAAGTGCAAACATGCGCATGAGGCTGGCAAAAAGGGTTAACCTAGGTACCCGCTGGTCGCTACACCTGTCGATTCAAATCATGTCCGACGTAGTTGAAGATGAGGAGATTATCGGTAGATATGAATCCACGAAGGACGTCGTATGAAATATCAAGAATGACGCATCTGCACGACGCTTACCTCGTAGCATCCCAGATGAGTAAATATGAGACGGTTTCGAGAAAATCGCTGCCTCCTAATATAGTTACATTGAGTCGTAATGCGCAGAAGATCTTTGTTTGTTCCGGTGTGTCTTTAAGGCCTAATTAGTGTTGACAGTGTCGTAGCGAGCAGAGGGCGAAGTAGGCTTAGTACCTCAATTCGATTCAATTAAAGGTTTATTGATAACAAAACACATACAGTCACCCCTCCCCCTTTTCCAGAACCCAAAGAAAATCGATATCACTTAAAGCAATATATATAACCACCCCCCCCCCCCCTCCCCACAATACGGCTAACTTCGACCGCCCGTTCAGATTTATTGGTGGGTTTAGGTGTAAATACGAGTTTTAAGGGTGGGATAAGGGTTTAAGTTACGGTTTTTGGTTAGAATTTGAGCTAAAATAGAGTACCAAAGCGGTGTCGTCATATCCACTGCTAGCATGGCTAGGCAGGTTTCTGGTTCTGCGGTCTGACGTTGTAAAGAGGGCTAGTGTCAGGCGCTTTTTAAGACCTTAGAGGGTAACACGGTCTTACCATGCGCTCCCAATGAGAGTCCCCGCTGTTATCATTACTCTATGCTCTACCCTCTTATGCTCTGTTGACACTTTCACGATTTTTGGTCCCGCACTGCCCCGCATTGATTGCGTGCCAGCGCGTGACAGTGCGTGCCACTTCAGTGACACGCACAGGCATGCATAGTTCCCGCATTGTTCATGCATTGTTCACGCATAGTTCACGCATAGTTCACGACTATTTCACAAGTAGTTTGCGCATTGTGTTAACTATAAAAAAAAACAAAAAAAAAACAAGGCAAATTACGTCTATTCGCTCTCGTGTTTTTCATTAATTCATGCAGCATAACTATCGTCATTAAGATGTTGAATTCTGAAGAAGCTAATTTAGAGGAGAGAAGGTGTTTATATGTAGCTGCAGGAGCATTAATAGTTTATCAACAAGAAAGAGATCTTGAAGAAAGACGAGAAGAGGAGAAAAAAGTAAAAAGAAAAAGGAGGACATTGTGGGTGAGAGATTGGCTGTCAAGACGCCACATCTACGGACATTTTGATCACTCTTGAGAATCACTCCTGATCTGTTTAAGGAAATGGTTGAAAAGCTAACGCCTCATCTGGAGAAGAAAACAACGTTTATGCGAGAACCAATAGAAGTTGGACTGAAACTTGCCGTCATTCTCCGTTTCTTGGCAACAGAAAATTCATATGCTACATTACCGTACATCTTTCGAGTTGAGAAAAGCACCATATCGAGATTTATTCCCGAAGTATGTAATGCACTCATTAAAGTGTATAAAAAGGAAGTACTCAGCTGTCCAAAAACTGAAGATGGGTGGAAGGATGTGGCCAAGAAGTTCAGTTCCAGATGGAATTATCATAATTGCCTTGGTGCCGTCGACGGCAAACACGTGGCAATCAGAAAGCCGCCAAAGTCTGGGTCCTTGTACTTTAACTATAAAGGTTTCCATAGTATTGTTCTCATGGCTGTAGCAGATTGAACTTGGAAAAACTGCAACTTGTGTGATGCCATTGAAGGGGAAATTCTACAGTGTATCAGCAATTAATATTGTCAGGAAATTAAGGGGTTTGGGTAAGCTTTGTTGTTGAACTTACACGTGATGCAGTTGGTGTCGGGGCATATGTAGAAATTTCGTACTTCTAGTAAGCTTGCACAAACCCCATTCCTCACACGCAGGCACACACACCCGCACACCCCCATACACACACACAAACACACGAACGCATATTTAAAGACTGGGTCCGCACCAGAAAAAAAAAATCTTGTATTGATTAAAAGCAGATAAATCAGACGAAAAACAAAACAATTAAAACAAAACCAATAACGTTGAAGTAAATCAGACAATAAATAAGAAAGTTATGAATATAACGCAAAAGTTATTTATCATGCTAACTGGCAACGCTGGGTCACGTGGCATGAAGTATGCCATGCACTTCTCTGCAGGTATTTTATTATACATTATTGTTTTTAAATCCCCCTTTGCAACCCTTTAAAGCAAGAAGAACAGTTTTTTTTTTTTTTTTTTTTTTTTTTTTGGGGGGGGGGGTCGATAAACACGGGTACAGATACATGTACATTTACTGATTCAACCTTTTGAATGTTTTGAAAAATAACCACTCATGGATTAAAACGGATTCTTACAAACAAAAAGTTATAATAAGCTATGGCAGACAGGAAGTGCATGACATACGTCATGACACGTGACCAATAAGAGTCACGTGTTATGGCTGTGTCACACCTTTGCGTTTTTAGCCTGCGTCGGCCCAGCGTTTTTGAAAATTAAAATCGCTTCCTGAACGCGGATCAGACGGTAGACTGACGTTGGAGACGTTCAGCTTGCGCTTGAAGGACGCACATGTTTGCGCACGCCGAACGTCAGTCGGGGAGCGCTTTTGATTTTCAAAAACGCTATCGGTCGACGCAGGTTAAATACGCAAAGGTGTGACGCAGCCTTTATGACGTATGACGTTACAGTGATTTAGGAACAATCACTGTTCAGTCACATCATTTAAATATTCATAACTTTCTTATTTCTTGTCGGATTTACTTCAAACTTTTTTTGATCTGTTCATCTGATTTATTTGCTTTTAATCAATACAAGATTTTATTACACGCATCGTAAAACATCACCTACACCATTCGATCTGTGTTCCAAAACTTTATTCCCGGTTCGTTTACGTTCAGCAACGCACTTTTTATTAATGAATTATTGTATCCATTTATCAATCATATTTTACACAAAACATCTGTGAGAGAAAGGAAAAACTGGGAAATTGAATATTATTTATTGATACGATCATGCTTTTACATCGTTTAAGAAGAATCTATTAACATATGTATATATGTAATAGTCAAACAAATGACGGTGTTATCTCGTACGACTAGGTGCACTTGAACGAATTGTGCGGAAACTTAACAATCATTTTCTGAAATCCAATGAAAAATATCAAGTGCTGATATGCTTATATGGTTACCCATTTTATTAAAGGCCTTGATATTCACCTATCTTTGCAGTCTTTGATTAACCTTTGATTTGTCAATATGTTATTCTTAATATTAACAACTTTACATGTTTTGTTTTTTGTGTGTAATAAGATACTTGTAATCAGAAGCTATCAGAATGCACGAATTGCGTGTTTTTTTAGTAAAAGAAACGTAACCGAGTAGAAAACTTAGGCATTCACTGAATCTCCAATTTGAACTACCTAATAGACATGTAATTACCAAGGTTTCTCAATGATATTTTGAACACTTGTTCAAAGTTGTAACAAGTGAGAAACATATAATCAACTACAAGAACAAATGTAAAAACGTAGGAACCATAAAGATGCATTAAATTTAATCTTCCACTCAGTAAACCTTTAATTTTCTTTCTTGATAAAAGCATCATGCATGAGTATATGTCAAAATGTCTAAATCGAGAATATCCATCGAAGCTCTCCCTGGAACTCAGAACATTCAAAAATCTGGAATATATTTTCCGACTTTGATCAAACTTTCACATTTTACCCTTGCTCTTCAGTGTGTAGTTCTGGTTTACGTTTCAGAATATATCATACCTCTGTTCTATATGTATAAATAAACGGCTTTCTTGCCGAGTGGGTTTTTAATAAAAATTCCTTGCAAAGGCAACAACAAATAACACTTTCTTTCTCTGAAAGAGTGTCCCGATATGGAAGACGTTAGTTTTTCTTAATCACCGGCTGCTGTTGATCACATTATTCTTCTTCTCCAAGCTCTTCCAGAACCGAGGAAACCATCTCATTACTACGTCGGGAGGGTGGGGTCGAAGCAGTGGACTGCTCAGAAAACGTTGGTATCGGTACAGGCACAGCTAAAGGCGCGGCTGGCATCCCAACATTGTTGAAGGATGGACTTGCTGGAGACCATTGATTGAAACTGGACCAATGACTATTGATCGGCCACTGGCTTGACTGCCATGACGAGGGTTGCTGTTGACATGGTTGAGTTGGCCTGGTTGGCTGTTTGAAATTGTGAACGAGTTGCAGACATTCAATTTGAAATCTGTGCCACGATTCCTCTGGAATTTTCTGCATATGGCCCTCCAGAAGACAGGCAAAATCATGGACGATCTTTTTTTGACCTGTCAACGCAGCTGTCTGGCCCAAATTATCCGCTCTTGAAAGAACCTGAAAGGCATAAACAATATAACCAAATGTAATTTAGTAAGGCAATTAAAGTCAGGGTCTGACTACTGTCATTTACTGCCACATACTTGACAAATTTAGATCGATTGTCGAAGAATTAATTTTCAATGATATTTTTGTTGTGAATCAATTTCTATAGTTCCCAAATGGAACTGTTGAATGCGGATCCGGCTTAAGTAATGTATTCAATAATGTTTTTAAAAAAAGTTCTATAATGCCTACCTGACGGAGAGCATCGTCGAGGTTATTCTGCAAAACGGTACTTGATCGAGAAGCTGGAGTTCTTCTTCCAGAAGTTCCAGAGGCTTCGGAGTGTGCCGACATTGGGACCCGATCCTTCAACGGGATCAAGGTCTCATTATCCATATCTTCTGAAACTGACATGATAGAAACTTCATCATCTTCTCGTTCGTGCACTTCCCCTTCTCTATCAAACTGCAAGGTGAAGAAACATCAAATTTCAAAATGAAAATTATGAAATGGGTTCTGAAGTTTATTTCAAGGTTATTCTAATATTTCAATATAAAAATTTTGAATTGGTCATTTATATACCTACCGTGTCACTTGCCGTTGTCTTGCCACGAACAATGTGTTGCTTCAGAAATCCCCACGTGTTCACTATCTCATCATCACGTGTCGTTCTGTTGGTTTGCCCAGATCCACTTTTCTTCTCCTTGTTCAATATCTTTCCTAGCCGAGTTCGCATATTTTCGTACAACTTCTTACACTGGTCCCCTACATTAAAAACAAGGAAAACATTAAATAGGCTATTTGTGTGGTGAAGTTTAACCACAAAAATAAAAAATAAAAACATTTAATTTCTATAAAAGAAAATATCAACAATTATTTTCCCAGTAAATTACTTTCTTATTAACTAGTAATGCAGACAACAAAAAAACAAAAAGAGGATTTTTAAAACATGGGTATGGAACTTAACTAACCAACCATCAAAATTGAGAGCTTACCAGTGGCAGGTGGATCCAATAATTTACCGCCTGTTAAGTATTGAATGAAGACTACAGGCTGTAGCTTCAAGGCACCTTGTACGCATGCGCGAGAGAGTTCAAACATGGCGTTTATTAAACCAGACACTACTTAAGATCTCTGTGCAGATTATCTCATTATTATGTTGTCCACACAAGAACTCATAACATAAGAACATAACATTTTGGCGACGAGGATGGGATACATCAAAATGAGATTAATTAGGAATTTCTGTCCAGTGACTAAACTGCACTTCGGACAACTTTGGAAGTTGACCGCGGACATTGGATCATCAGCCGCTGAGCAGCCATAGCTTAGCACACACGGTCAACACCACAGCCCGCACAGAGAACGCAATGCAATGGTAAACACACTGCAAGCCAGCAGTATTACGCACGTCCACTGTGGATGGAGCACTCGCAGCCGCAAGCCCAGTCACGGAGATCTGGTATAAACAGCACAGTGCCAGAACCAAGCCTCAGCCATTGCATCGATAGTTCGCACGTTTACGAAATGGACGCTATGCCGTACGTGCATGAGTAAGTGAATAACGCCAGTTAAAGTCACTCAAATTCAAAAGACGCTTTGCTGTAAAAGAAAAGGGCTAATTATCATACTTGTGAAGTGAGAGAGGCTCGTTTTAATATGAACGCTTTGCTGTAGCCTCCCACTGACATATCGATGGTAATCGATGCATAGTTTCTAGACTAAGCCAAGTCTAGACCAGCCTAAACGGGGCCTAAGTTTAAGGACGCTTCGCTGATACCTCGAAGTTAATGATTTTCACGCCAACAAAATTATGACGGGTGAGAGAAGCTAAATCATTAAATGGACGCTTCGCAGAAGCCTCACGCCGTTCATGCCTAGCCCTTGTTCATGTTGTTGAGACCTAGACTAGAAAGTCTAAGACGCGTCTGCAGCTCATGAATAGCCCCGCCTGTCGTTGATGTTCTACATCTTTACTTTATTGGAGCCGACTTCACGCCGAAGTCTTCACGCCAGCAAACCGAGCAGCAAGTGACAGTGTGAATTTTGTACACAAGCCTAGGATCAAGCGGAGGATCCAGCATCGGGTTTCAGCCAAGCCCAGCCAAGCAACAAGTCCAGTTCCAAGTCGACAAGAAAGGACGAAGTTGTAGCGCCCAGCCTATCAGCAAGCCCAAGCCCAAGCCCAATGAAATAAATAAAGACACAAACATATGGACAAAGACTTTAATCATTTGGACTTATGAACTGTACTCTAAGTTGATGAATGCAAGAAGGACTAAAGTTAGTCCAGGTCCAGTTTGCGAAATTTATTAATGTTGTAGATGTGTGTGGTCTATATAAATAGCAGACCTAAAGTACAGGTGAATTTATGCATGATACTCATTATGTTCTAACCTTAATAGGTCCAGGTCTTGATAGTCTAAGACTAAGTAATGGTCCCAGACTATCGAGAGTTCCAAGCCACGGATCAATGTCATTGTAAGTAATGTGCCATATGATTATACATTACTCGCTTCGTTGATTGCTGCAGTGTAACAGCATACACTGTTCTTGTATTGGTTCAAGT
>CAVLGW020000421.1:0-15215 GCA_963669155.1 Arbacia lixula
TATTTTTAGTGCGGTTTCAATTCCTTTTATCGTTATCAGAGATTCAATCTCTTTATTTTTGGGCTCTGAACTTAAATCTTGAAAAACCACTCAGCAAAGCTTCTCTTTTTCTTTTTTTAGAGCTAATTGCAGGGTTAAGAGGCCATCTTTCTTAGACCTTTCTATTTTTTTGATAAATCCTTCAATGATACTGAAGTTAATTTTTGACATTAAAAAAAACAGATTAGCACTTTTGCCTTAAAAACTTAAAATTTTTAAGAGAAGAGACAGTTTTTGATTTCTTTGAAAAATCTAAATCTTCCTTAAGCTTTTTTTTGATCTTTTTAGACCCTAAAGCTATTCTTTGTTCATTATATCAAAACCAATTTCCTCTTTTTTTAAAAACATTTCTTTTTATAGCCATGTTAATAATTTCGTCTTCTTGACTAATTCCTTCTCCGTAATAGATTGAAATTTCTCCTACTCGAAATGGACTACTCATCTTATTTTTAACTATTCTTATCTTCGTTATTTGACCGATACTGCTGCTATCCTCCATTATTTTTTGTTTATTGCGAAGCTCCATTCGAATTGAAGAATAAAATTTCAACGCATTTCCTCCGCTTGTAATTTCGGGATTGCCAAACATGATCTTCACTTTTTCTCGAATTTGATTAATAAAAATAATCGTTGCGTTAACGTCTACAAGAACATAATTTATCTTTCTTAAAGCCTTAGACATTATTCGCGCCTGCAGACCGATTGTGCTCTCGCTCATTTCTTTGTTTTTTTCTTCTTCCGGCAAAAGAGCGGCGACCGAATCGACAACTATTAGAGAAAATTTTTTAGTTTTTAAGAGATCCAAAAGTAAATCAAAAGTTTGTTCTGCGTTTTTTGGTCTTAAAACAAGATTCTTTTGACAATCGACTCCGATTTTTTTTGCATATTCCAAATTTAGGCTCTTTTCAATATCGAAAAAAGCAGTTTTTCTCTCATCAATACTTTGAATCTCTTTAATTGCATGAAGACCGATAGTTGTTTTTCCAGTAGAAGGCTGCCCGAAAACCTCGACGATCTTTTTGAAAGGATAACCTCCTCCTAAAAGTTCGTCGATTAAAAAACTGCCGCTAGAAAAGTGATTTTCTCTGAGGTTTTCTTCCTTTTGAAAAACATCGTTTCCAAATTTTTTTAAAAGAGCGTTAATCTCGAAGGAGTCTTTTTTGTCTGAATTTAGTAGAGATTGATTAGCCTTCTTTTCCATCGAAAAGTCTTTCTTTTTTTCTTTCATTTATTTAATGAGAGATTAGATATTTAAGGATTCATCTCCCTTTTTAAATCAAAAAAAAGACAAAAAGCTTCCGTAAGCCGCTTTCTGTTTTAATCAATTATTTATCTAAATAAACTAATAGTTTATTTTCGAAGAGCAGATTCAAGTTCTCTTCTCTTCGATGCTGCTACCAATTTAATTTGCATCGCTCGCTTGTGGAGTTTACCGCGTTTCACATTAATCGTCTCTGTGGCACTGGTCGTAATTCTGACAGAACCCTTCCGATTTCTCGGAACACAAACACTATAATCTTCGCAGATTATGCGAGAACGGACTTTCCTCTATTATTGAAAAATAATAGCAATTGATCAAAGCCTTTTGCCATTGATAATTTTAATTCTTTTTTAGATAAATAGAGAGTTATTTTTTCTCTTCTAGTTTATTTAAACGTTCGATAATATCGACATTGCCTTGATTTGTGGTCTGCAAAATTTCGTTTTCTTTTTTTAGCTTTTTAATGTGATTTTCGGAGATTTCTAGCTCTTTCTGAAGCTCTTCTTCTTTTTTATTTAATCTAACGATCTCTTTTTTATGCTCTTCTTCTAGCGCCTCTCAAGCTTCGTAGTCTTTTTTTACCATGTCGAAGAAGTAGTCGACATCGCGCATTAAATATCCTTTAATTTCTACAGGAAACTCTTTTTCCAGGATATCTTTTGAGCTTAAGTTCAATCTAACCTTCACAATTTAAAGAAAAGAGATTAAGAAATAAGAAAAGAAGAGACTACCTCTTTTCAACTTTCTCTCGTAGACTCTTGCTCGCTTTAAACTTTAAAACATTCTTTGCTTTGACAGTCATCATCTTTCCTGTTCGAGGATTGATGTTCTTTCGCTCTTTCTGTTTTGCCATTCAGAACATTCCAATTTCGGCAATACTTACCTTTTCTCCCTTCTTTACAAAGTACTCGATAGTGTCAGCAATCTTCTCGTATGAGACAATCGCTTCTTTTTCCTTAAGGTCCAGTCTATCTCGGAACTTAGAGATGAAATCTTTTTTTCCAAAAACCATATCTTTAAACTAAGCTTTCGCTACTCTATCCTTCATGGCCTTACTTACCTTGAACTTAACAACATGCTTAGATGGAATAGTGATCTTCTTTCCTGTTTTCGGATTAACTCCAGATCGCTCTGCTCTTTTGATTACAGTTAATGTGCCTAGCTCATCGAATCGAACTCGACTGCAATCCTTACGACAAAGAGTCTCTTCGAGTAGTTCAAAGAAACCCTGATAGATCTCTCCGGCTCTCTTCTGCTTCACATCCAATTCAGCAGAAAGCTTTTTAATAAAATCCGATTTGCTTACCCTTCTCATGTTTTCTCCTATACGCTGAAGATTCTAACAGTATTTTTTTAAAAGAGAATATTTTTTTTTTTAAATTTCTAATTCCAAGCTTTTTTTTCGCGGAAATAAAGTAAATATTCTCGTTTTTTGTATATCTTCAAAAATCTTTAAATATCTTTTTAAATCTTTCTTTTTCTGTGACGAAGTCCTCCTTGTTACCGATGATAAAGAAAGGCTTCTTATGCTTCTTAATCAAACCAACAATCTTTTTATCTTGTGATGTAGGCGCTTGAGACAAGTCGCAAATAAAAAGAACAAGATTCGCTTCTTTTAAATTATCCTTTACTTGTTCTTCGCTTTTTAACTCTAATTCACTCTTTTTTATTTTTTTTCTGCGCATTCCAGCTGTGTCCAAGATTTCAAAGAGCGTTTTTCCAAGATAGATTTTTTGCTCGATTATGTTAGTGGTTGTGTGTGGTTGCGAGCTAACAATCGCATGATTTTGATCGGATAAAGCGTTCAGAAGAGATGACTTTCCTGCGTTTGTTTTGCCCAAAAGAAATACCTTAAATCCTCTCTTTATTTTCTTTTTAAGCATTCTTGTTTCTTCTACCGAGGGCAACATCTTAACTATTTCTTCTTTCAACTCTTCGATTCCGCGCTTTTTTTTGGCTGAAAATAGAACGATCTTCTTAATTCCTGCCTTTTTTCAAGCAGATCAATCTTTTTTTTCGGAGCCTCCGTCCATCTTGTTTAATACTAGAATTGTTCTCTCCTTTTTTAAGCGAATTATTTTGAGAAGCTGCTCGTCAGCAAAAGTAAAAGATTCTTGAACATCTTGAACTCAAAGAATAATCTCTGCTTTATGAATCGATTCTAAAATTCTTTTTTCGATTTTTTTTTCGAATTCGCTCTTATTTTTGTTTCATTCTCCGCCGCCAGTGTCGATTAGTAAAAATTGCTTGTTGCTGTCTTCGACTCTTTCGCTATGAGTATCGCGAGTCGTGTTTCTTTCTTTAGAAACAATAGCTTTTTTAGCGCCGACTAAAAGATTGAAAACCGAAGATTTTCCGGCGTTAATCTTTCCGATAATGACTACTTTCGGGAGCTCTTCGGCGATTTTTGATCGAACGATTCTGACCAACTTTGCAACAGCCTCTTCGATCGAGATATCTTCATTTTTAAAGAGAATCGCATCTGAACTTTTTCGTAAAGGGCTTTCTTTTCTTGTTTTGTCGCTATGATTTCTTCTCTCAATCTCTCTCTCAATCTCTTCTGGTTCGTGCTCTTTGAAGAGCTTTTTCATTCGTTTTTTTTGAAGAGAATAGCTAATATGAAAGAAGAATTTAACTTCAGCACTGGGAGCGATTACGGTTCCGGCATCTCTCCCTGAGATTAAAAATCCTTTTTTGGCGATAATTTTTTGGCAGATTTTTGTTACTTTTTGTCTAACCTCTTTGATTTTCGCGATGTTTTGAACGCAACCCTCAACATCAAAAGAATAGAGGCTCTCTTTCTCTACCTTTTTCTTATCTAGAAAGAAGCTCCCTTTTTCAAAAGAAAGATCGAAATCTCGAATCGCTTTTTTTATCTTCGCTTCCCCTTCTATTTGATTTTTGATAACTCAAAAGGCTAAGATTCGATAAAAAACTCCGCTATCGAGAAACTCTAATCCGAGCTCTTGAGCGACGCGAACTCCGCATGTCGTCTTTCCGCTCTTGCTTAATCCGTCGATCGTTACGTTGTAGTTCCGCTCGTTGCTGAAACGATAATTGCTGCTAGACATCCGATGATAACAATTGTTGCGATAACGAGAGCGACGATGATGAATCTCAATCTTCTCTTTTTCTTGTTTGTGAAAAAAAGAAGATCCTGAAGCTTTCCTTCGATTTTAGCTTCGTTCTCTTTCGATTTTTTAAATAGATTCTCTTCTGCGTAAACGGTATCTTGTTTTTTTTCGTTGGCTTTTTTAAAGATTTCTTCTCTTTTTTGAATCAAGAATTTAAAGTTACTCTTTAGATCTTTTAATTCTTGATTAAGATTCTGGAGCTGTCCACAAACGATGTTTTCGTTATCGAGAGCAGGAATGAAGTCGTCAATCTTACTACTCTGATGGTACTTTTCGACTAAATCTTTCTTTTTTAAGAACTCGATCATCTGATTCGCTTTTTCGCGAAGCTCGTTCGTCTGCTTCTCTTCGGTTTCTCGCTCGGCATTGATTAACGAATCGAGTTGAGGGAAGTAATGAAACGACTTCTCTGTCGCCCGTTGGAAGATTCGTGAATCGATGCTATTTAGAGATTTTTCATAGCTGGAAAGCTTTCTTTGCTGTTCGTTTTTGGTTTTCAGAATCTTAATCTCATTTTCGACTCGAGTTCGAAGTCTCTTGAACCTTTGAATTCTTGTGTTCATCTATCGATTTAAGTGCGCTCTAAACTCTTTCTGCGAAGAAGACTTTCTCTCAACCGGTAGTGAGCTCAAAAGATAATTAGAAAGTTAGGAATGTTAATCAGAAGCAGAATCGCAAAAACAACGCCTTCTGCGTGCGATCCGATTTCATCTATTTTAATGATTTCTCCAGTTACAAGAAAGATTCCAAGAATAAGATAGATCGCTTTGAAACCAAGAGCCAGGCTGAATCCTAAGCAGAAGTTTGCGATTTTTCTTTTTTTAGACTCTTCTGCAATTTGTAAAATTTTGTGAAGCCCGATTAGAGCGGTGATTAAGAGAAGATTAAAAGCCATCTCTAACGGAATGAAAAGAACGAAGTGAGCATGAAAGATAAAGTCGAGAAGCGGAAGAGTAACGATGATGATAATGAGCAATCGAGAGTCAACGAATCCGATAAGCGAGAGTGGAACTAAGGATCCCACTTCGATCTTACCGAGCCCGTTCATTCCGAGATGAATAGGAATATGAAAAATATTAATCGTTAGCGACAGAGCAAGAAAAAAACCTCCGAGAACAAAGTTCTTGATGAAAAGGTGTTTTTTTCTTTGGGCGCTATCGAACTTAAAATAAATCTCTTTTTGAAACATTGCACGAACTCGAGAGCAATATACCTCGAACTCTAGAAATAATCCTTAGTAGACGAGAACAAAAAACGACTTCGAATTTTGTTCTAAAATATTATAAGTATAAAAGGGTCTAATGAAGGACAAAAGAGTCGAAGAGGTTCTCATCGAGATTAGCAAAGGATCTTCAGTTAAGTACGAGCTGGATAAAGAGAAGAATCGAATTATTGTCGATCGTTTCCTCTCAGGAACAAATGTCTATCCCGGCAACTATGGAACGATTGAAAAGACTCTCGAGCTTGACGGAGATCCGATCGATGTTATGGTCTGTATCAGTCAACCGACGATTCCCGGATCCTATATGAGCGTTCGCGTTCTCGGAAGCCTCGACATGATCGACAACGGAGAGCGAGATTTAAAGATTATCGGAGTCTTCGAAGGAGACCCCGTTTTTCACGGTATAGAACACTACTCTAAACTACCTTCTATCGAGATAAAAAGAATCGTTGATTTCTTTCAAAACTATAAGAATCTTGAAAAAAAAGAAACTGTTATCAGAGATTTTTTCGGCCCCGAAGAGACCGCGAAGATGATTGAAGCTGCTCGAGTTAGATACCGAAAGTATCAAAAGGTAGCGCTCAAAATGACTAAAAAAGAGTTTTTTGAACAGGAGGCGTCTCGAGAATAGAAGCTTAATACTAAAATCTAAATCGCAATAACCTCGACAAGGAGTAGCGGGGTAATATTCTTTCTCTTCAAAAAGAAGTCTTCGATTACTTTTTGAGCTCTCGATTTCACATTCATAGTTAATTTTTCGTGCTTAACTTCTGCAAGAATCTCTTTTTGAATTCTTTTTTCTTCTTTTTTTCAATCTCTTATCGAAATTCCTCTTGTTTGAATGCTTCCTATAGATAGAGTTTGCTTTCGGTCTTGGTCGAAAGAGATTACGGTGGCGACAGCTCCGTTTTTAAGCATCGTTGTCTTTTCAAAAATTGTTTGCATATTAATCTCTCGTTTTCGGTCCGCTCCGATATAGACCGGTTGCACCTCTTTTTTCTTTTCAAGGCGCGCTTCTCCCCCTTTTAAAAGAATCTCGTCTCCGTTCTTGCAGAGAAAGACATTCTCCGGTGCGACTCCGACCTCTGTCGCTGTCTCTCCGTGAATTTTAAGCATTCGATAGTCTCCGTGCATCGGCATAAAGTACTTCGGCTTGAAGAGAGAGATCATCATCTTCTGCTCCTCCTTGTTGGCGTGTCCGCTAGTGTGTAGAATCTTCTGTCCCGAACATGTTTTAACTTGAACGCTCTTCTTTTTAAGGTCGTTGATTAGCTCTTTTACTCGAAAACGATTTCCCGGAATCGGTCGCGAAGAGAAGATTAAAATATCGTCTTTTCTCGGCTTCAATCGAGGATCGTCCCCTCGAGAGAGCTGGGAAACGATCGATCTCGATTCTCCCTGAGAGCCGGTGCATATAATAATCAGCCTTTCGGCATCGGCTTTTTCGATATCTTTCTTATCGATAAATAGATTTTGAGGAAGAGAGAGATACTTTCTTTTTTGAATAATCGAGATGATGTTTTCGATCGATTTTCCGAAGACTATAATCTTTTTATTGCTTTTTTTAGCGAGATTAATAATCTCATATATCCGATCGACATTAGAAGCAAAAGTCGTAATAAAGATTCTAGATTCAAACCGATTAAAGATGTTGTTGATATTCGCCATCACCTTTCTTTCGGCCGGAGTGTATCCTTCATTCTCCGAGTTAGTTGAGTCAGAGAGCATTAAAGTTACGCCTTCTTTTGCGATGCTTTGAATTCGATTAAAGGATATCTTTTTCCCCAGCGGAGTAAGATCGATTTTGAAGTCTCCAGTTGTTACTACTGTTCCGTTAGGAGTTCGAACTGCGATTCCGAAAGAGTTTGGAATCGAGTGAGTTACTCGAAAGAAGGTTATGCCGAAATTCTTTTCTTGAACTTTCGATCTCTCATCGTATTCGATAATCTCTGTCTCGTCTTTTGTTTTTTGCTTCTTCAATTTGAGACGAATTAAATCGCTAGCTAATTGCGGAGCATAGATCTTTGGAATCTTGACTTTATCGAGAAGAAGAGGAATCGCTCCGATATGATCCTCGTGACCGTGAGTCACGAGAAGCATCTTAATTTTTTTTTCTTTTTGTAGAAGGTAGCTGTAGTCTGGGATGATGAATTGAACACCCACGAGATCTTTTCCTGGAAATTTTATCCCAGCATCGATAATCACAATTTCGTTATCGTGCTCGATGCAGTAGGTATTTTTTCCGACCTCTTCCAGGCCTCCAAGAGCGAATACTTTAGTTTGATTTTGACTTTTCATAGACTTTGAACTCTCTCTTGTCGAAAACTAGAAGAGAAGAAAAAAACTTGTATTTTAACACCATCAAAGGCTGACTTTTTTGAACTAAAATTGCTTTTTAATTTAAAATTTGAAACATGAGAATTCTAGCTGGAAAATTCAAGTTTTATCGCTTTTTTTTAAATAAAAAAATATCGTTTCAACCTACTTCTTCTTTTCTTCGAGAGACGATTTTTGACACGATTCAATTTCTTGTCGATTGAGAAAAAGCAGAGGTTCTCGATCTTTTTGCTGGATCAGGATCTCTCGGTTTTGAAGCTGCTTCTCGTGGTGCGAAATTTACTTTTTTTAACGACATAAATCGTCAAAGCATATCTCTTTTAGAGAGAACCAAAAAGGATTTAAATTTAAAAAATGCATTTCTTTCAGAGCTTCCATTTCGTCAGTTTCTTCAAAAGAGCGAACAAGAAAAGCAGAGATTCGATCTCATCTTTCTCGATCCCCCCTTTCCTTCTTCGAAATTGTTGACCAAGTCTTTAACTTTAATCGACGAAGAGAATCTCCTAAAAGACAACGGAATCATTGTTGCTCTTTCTTCAAAAAATATTGATTATTCGTCTCCTAATTTAAAACCTATTAAGAAAAAAAAACACTCGAAAGTTTACATTTCTTTTTTTCAAAAAAAAACAACCCCTAAAAAAAAACAGCTTTGAGATAGGACTAATTTTTTGATTATTTCGGGACCAAGCGGAGTCGGAAAAAGCACAATAATTAAAAAGCTTTTAAAAGATCAAGATCTTAATCTTGCGCTCTCTATTTCTGCGACTACAAGAAAACAAAGAAAGACAGAAAAAAATCCGAATTATCTGTTTTTTTCTGAAAAAGACTTTAAGGAAGCGATCGCCCGAGATGATTTTCTTGAATATGCGAAATATGTTGACTCTTATTACGGAACCCGTAGACAAGAGGTCGACAGCCTTGTCGTTAAAAAAAAGAATGTTCTCTTTGAGATTGAGATTCTTGGAGCTCGAATTTTAAAGTCGAAACTTCCGAATTTGTTGTGAATCTTTATCTTTCCTCCAAGCTTAAAGGATCTTCGATTGCGTCTTGAAAAAAGAGGATCAGAAGACGATAAGGCGATCGAAAAGAGGCTAGCTAAAGCTCATAAAGAGATGACAGAGATAAAGACCACTCAAGAGTATGATTTTTTTGTTATTAACGATAACTGCGATCAGGCAGCATTAAAAATAAAAAAATTTTTATTGCAGCGCTGAAATAAGAATTAAAACAATACCTGAAGATGAAATTGGAGATTTTTGCTAAATCTGTTATCGGAAAAACAAAGAAACATAAGCAAGACGGAATCTTTTTTTGAAAGAACGATTTCGATCATTTTTTAATCGGAATCGCTGATGGCGTTGGCTCTTATGAGAAATCTGAAATCGGTGTCGAGATCGCTTCCAAAGAGTTGAAGTCTTCTTTTATGAAACAGAATTTTTTTTTCTTTGATGCTAAGAAGATAAATGATTGAGGCGACAAGATTCTTCAAGAGATTCAAAAAAAGTTTTTAAAGATTTTTACAAAGATAGCTATCACACTCACATTCTCTCTTTTTGTTCGGGACAAAATATATTTTTTTCATATTGGAGACACCCGAGCATTCCAAAAAAAAAGAGAAGATTCCGTTCTTCAACTAACGAACAATCATTCTTCAAGAGCTCCTTCCGGGACCGGATTTTTTCGATCCAAAAGCTTTCTTTCTAACTCTCTTAGCAATAAAAAAAACTTCTTTTTTGATTTTTTTAGCATCTCTTTTTTTAAAGGTTTTCTCTTTTTTACGAGCGACGGAATTCATGATTTTTTAACTCTCAAAGAACTTGACGAGATTTTCTCCAGCAAAAAAAGAGAAGTTCCTGATATAGTCGATTCGATCTTTCAAAAGACAGATTTAGCTACTAATAACGACGACCGCAGCTTGCTTATAGTTAAACTAAATACCTAATGAATATCATTGTCGGAAAAATCTTTAAAAAAAGATATCAAATCTTGGAAAAGATTGCAATCGGCGGGACATCAGAGATTTACCTCGGAGAAGATCTTAAACTTCATCGAAAAGTAGTTTTAAAAATTTTCTCTTTCAATGTTTTTGAAAAACCAGAGAACAAACAGTTTTTCTTTAATGAAATTATTAATACGAGCAAACTGAAGCAAAAAAATATCGTCAAGATTTATGATTTTTTCATCTTTGAAGATTGCCTCTGCATAGTTCTAGAGTATGTTAATGGAACTAACTTAAGAGACTTTTTCAATACCAAAAAAATTGTTACAGAAAAAGAGGCGATTAATATTTTTATGAAGATTCTTGACCCCCTTGAATTTATCGAAGAACACGCGATTGTTCACCGTGATTTGAAGCCGGAAAACATCATTATTAACAGCAATAAAAATATTAAGATTCTCGATTTCGGAATCTCGATCGACACTAATCTAAGGAGCGATAAATATAAGTTTAATCTCATCGGAAGCGTTAAGTATATCGCTCCAGAAATGCTAGCTTCTTATAAGATTTCGATTCAGAGTGATATTTATGCTTTTGGAATCATGCTTTTTGAATCTCTTGCCTCTTGTCCTCCATTTTTTTCTTCCGATTTAATCACTCTAATGAAAAAACATCTTTACGAAGATCTTCCGCGAATTCGATCTCTAAATCCGGAAGTTAGTCAAGGACTAGAGAACATTATTTTGAGAGCAACAGCTAAAAATTTAGATGAACGTTATTCGAGCTTCAAAGAGATTCGTCGAGATTTTTTGAATGTTCTTAAAAAACAAAAAGCACAGCCTCTTTTTTTGAAAACAAGAACTTACGAAGGGCCCAAAAAAAATCTCTTACTCTTGGAAGCGCCACAAGAAAAGTGACAGAAAATCAGCTTTCTTAAAAAGACATTCTTTTCTCTTCTAGTAATCAACTTTTTGTCTTGTATTATTTTTATTATCTTGTTTATTAAAAACACAACATAAAAAGTTAAATTTTCGTTAAATTTTTTGCGCCTTCGGAAGTTACTAAAATAACATTTTCGAGACGCAATCCACCTCATTTTTTTTCGTATATTCCTGGCTCAATAGTAAACACCATGCCCGGTTTTAAAATCGTTTTTGAAGTGAGTGAAAAATTTGGTTTTTCATGAACTTCAAGACCGATTCCGTGACCGAGTGAGTGCCTTTGGATAAGTTTATTTTTTTCATAAAATTTATTCGTTCATTCGACTATTTTTGAAATCTTTATACCTGGACGAATCATCTTCAACAGTTTGCTGTTAAGCTCTTGAAGTAACATTCATTTTTTTTCTACTAAATCGTTTTTTTGAAGAAAAAGAACGCGAGTAAAATCAGAGTTATAGCCTTTTCATTTTCCTCCAAAATCGCACAAAACATAATCTTTAATCTTGTTATCGGTTGCACTAGTGTGAATACAAAAAGCTCTCTCGTCAGCGGCTACAATCGGATCGAAAGAAAACTCTTCGACATTTAATTTTAAAAACTCTTTTTTCATAATCTTTACAACATCCTTTTCGCTTTTTCCGGATTCTATTTGAGGCTTAGTTTTTTCTCAAACTTTTGCTGTTATTAGGCAGATTTCGCTTATTTTTTGAATCTCTCTTTTGCTCTTAATTAATCTTAAATTTTGAGCATCAAATGGAGAAAATTTTAAATTTAAAAATGTTTTTTTTAAAAGATTGATTCTTTCTCAAGAGACGTTATTTTCAAAACCACAACTACCCTTTATTTTTTTTAAAAAAGTAAAGAAATCTTCTCTTTTTTGAATATTAATATTTTTAATATTATCTTTCGCTTCTCAAAAATAACGCTCATCAAAAAATCCGTAATGACCTTTATTTTTACTGAGTAAAATAAATCCTTCGCTCGCTCGGAATCCGGTTATTCAAAATATATTTTCTTTTGTTTGAATTAAGAGATAATCTGTTTTTCAATTCAAATCTTTAATGCTCTCATTCATAGTTCAACTCCTTTAAAATTTTCGCTTTTTTAAATCAGTTTTTTTCTATCTTGATTTTAAAATTAATCTCTGTTTTTTTGCCGATATATTTTCCTATCTTTCTCTCGCACTCTTCTGCCAAGCCTCTCTTTTTGAGGAGAATATTTTTTTGTGATTTTCTATTGACATAGATTAAACAATCGATTTTTAACAGATCTTTTTTTATTTCTATCTCCTCCGTTTTAATTGCTATTTGATGAGGAATTTCTTCTTGTGTTTTTTTTAAAATAATATCTCGAATCACCTCTTTTCAAATCTTTTCTTTATTGTTTTTTGGCTTCGATTTTTTAATTCGAATACTCTTTTTATTTTTTTCTTTTAGAAAGACTTCAGTCTCTTCAACAAGAACCGAAAGATTGTTTTCTTTGAGCGCAGAAATAGGAATTAATTTAGCGAAAGAAACGCTTTCATCCCACCTTTTGATGTCGTTTATTAGAGCTGCTTTTTTAACTAAATCAATCTTGTTTAAAACCAAGAAAAAATCTTTCTCCATATTTTTGAGAAGCTGAGAGATAATTCGAATCTCTTTTCCGATCTTTTCGTTAACTTGGACCACCCATCAAACAAGGTCTCCGGTCGCAATTGCCTTTTTTAGATTTGCGAACATTATCTTATCGAGCAGACATTTTTGTTGATTTACGCCTGGAGTATCTAGAATTACAAGATCAAGATTTTCGATTGCTCCGGCAAAAACTTCACGAGTTGTATGAACTTTTTCGCTCGTCGCTATTTTGGAGTTGGTTAATTTGTTGAGGAGAGTAGTCTTCCCGGCGTTTGTTCGTCCTAACAGAGAGATTTTATTCAATATTTTCATTTTAATATTAATGCTAAAATCTTTCTGAATATGAGCAAAAGAAAACTTTTCAAACTTAGAACTTCTCGTCATCTCGATGCTTTTGTTGGTTCGATTTCTCCTTTTGTAATCATCTGCGGATCCCCCGATCGTGTCGCTCATGCTGCTAAATGTTTTTTGAAAGGAGCAAAGCTAGTATCGAATAACCGAGGCGCTTTTGTCTATACAGGACTGTACAAAGGGGTTTATGTCAGCATTGCTACCGGAGGAATGGGAGCTCCTTCTGTTGCTATCTACGCAACGGAACTTTACGATGTTTACAATGTTCACACGATTATTCGAGTAGGAACCGCCGGAGCCCTCTCTCGTTCGGCGAATGTTTACGATTTATACAACGTTGTCGACTCTTACAACTCATTTGGAATGAGCTTTCCAAACCATAAAGACCACAAGATTTCAAAGGCTTCTTCTGAAACTTTCTCTGTAATTGAAAAGACAGCAAAAAGATTAAATATTAAGATGAAAAAAGGGAGAACTCATACTCAGGATATCTTCTACAGCCCCCTCGATTCCGCTAAAAAGGTTATGGATACGCATAATTGCGATATTGTCTCGATGGAGTCGAAGATGCTTTTTGATATTGCCGATCATTTTGAACGCGAAGCAGCCACTATTCTTTTTGTTTCAGACGCTGTTCTTTTTCGCGAAGAAAGAAAACAAAATAAAGAGATGCTCGATACTCACTTTACGGACCGAGTCGAATCAATGGATGAAGCTTTTCTAATTGCTTTCGAGAGCCTTTTAGAGATCGCTAAAAAACACGAAGATTAGTTTTCAAAGCGCAACGCTCTTCTCAGAAGAAAGAAGAGAAACGGCTCGGAATTGATTTTTATTCTAAGTTTTGTAGGACGAATGTCTTCTTTTGAACAGAAGCTTTTTGCCTTCATTTTAATGCTTTTGAGATCGTTAATTTCGAAATCTTCTTGACGATATAGAATGTTCTTTTGTTTTGTTAAATCTTCGATTTCGCTTATCTCTTGATGAATTTTTTGAATCTTGTATCGAGATTCAGGAAAAACAATTATAGTCTCGCATCGTAAGCTAGACTCGTCTTCACCGTCTCTTGAAAGACTAGGTAAAGCTGTTCGCACTCCTTGAACATAGATCGGTTGTCGAATAAAAAACAGAGCCAAAACCGCTAATAATATAATAAAAATAACAGTTATAAACGATTTTAAAGGCAAGTTTTTCATTCGCTAAAGAGATATTGTTTTTTCGAAAAATCTCTTTATTTTGATGTCGTGAGTGGCATAAAAGAAAAGCTTGTCTGGATTTTTTTGAAGAAAAAAGGAGACCAAACGAGCTCGAAGCAGACTTGGAATAGCACTCAGAGCTTCGTCAACAAGAATAATCTTTGCCGAATTAAAAAACAGAGAAAGAAAAACTATTGTCTGCTTTTGACCGGAACTCAATGTTTGAGTCTGAACTTCGTAACCGGATTTAAGAGAAACTTTCTCCAATCAAAAATCTATATTGTATTTTTTTCATCTTTCAAAGATGTCTTTGCTTCTTTTGTAGTTAACAATGCTTTCAAATACGGTGCCCGAACTTAGTTTAGAATTTGAAGTTATAAAAGCTACATTTTCTTGTCAAGAATCTCGATTAATTTGACCTATATTTTGATTATTTAAAAAAATACCACCATCGGAAATTAAAAGTTCTTTTGCCAAAATCTGCAATAGAGTAGTTTTTCCGACTCCTGATTTTCCAATAAAAATGATACTTTTGCTATTTTTAAAGCTTAAGTCTTTTTGTCAAATTTTAGATAGAGAGTCGTAAGAGAAGTTTATTTTTTCGATTCGAATTTCGTTCTTTTTTTTATTTCATAAAAAAGCACTTTTTTCTTCTTTTTCTTCTCTTCATAAAAAGCTGACAACTTCTTTTTTTAGCTTTTGAATTCTTTGTTTATAAAAAATAAAATCGACGATTTGCAGATTGCGCTCAACAACTCCAACTCCTAGTCCGAACAAAAAAATGAAAGATCCAGGCTTGATGTTTTCTGCTTTTTTCTGGTTGACAGCCAGAATAAAAAAGATAATTACAACCTTGGCGAGGAACAAAAAAGAAGATCGGATGAGGGCGTAAATTCGAGAAAATTTTTCATCCTTTAGATTAATTACGATGTTTTCTTCGTACTTTTCTTTTCAATTATCGAGATTTAGATGATGCAATCCTCTTCTTTTCTTGTCTTGAAAAATCTCTAAGTCTCGAATCAGAGTTTTCGTAAAGGCCTTATCTTTTTCGATTCTCTTCTTTTCTATTTCTTTTTTAATCGGTTCCAATATCAGGATTAAAAATAGAGAGAAAACGAAAAAAAAGAAGATAACAAGAAGAACTCAGTTGAGATAAAAAGCGATAACAATCATCGAAAAAAA
>CAVLGW020000422.1:0-15205 GCA_963669155.1 Arbacia lixula
TGACTCTGTCGTTAATGTTGCAGATGGGTGTGACGTCAGAGGGGTTGGCTATCGAAGACGGTCAATACCTATTCCGCCCTAACTAGTGCTCCTCTCCGCCCCGTCCCCGCCCTCCACCTACCCCTCCCGGTGACAATCCCGGTGGGGGCGTCTGTGTCCGTCTGTTGCAACGACAGCTTCTACCTCAAGGGCCCAGAAACGGTCACGTGTATTTCGGATGGCCACCTAAGCCAGGAGACGCCGCGTGTGAAGGTATTATTTTCTTCATAACTGACCAACTTGCTTGATCTTGTTTTCAATTTTAATTAAGATATAGCATGACTGTCTGGGCATTCGTGGTTGTAACGTAGTCATTTTCACATCGGTTTAAAATTGACATCGTTGTTTTGTATTTTGCGAGCATCAATTGATCAATCACGTTCCTAGATTACTCATGGAATGTTCACAGAAGGGATATAAAACTATATTTCCACTGAAAAGTCATGGGATATATGAAATAGATGACAGAAATAGAAAGAGAGAGCGAAGAGGAAAGAGAAAGAGAAGAAAGAAGGAAGGCGATAAACAGAAAGGAAATAGGAGAAGGAAAGGTTAAAAATAAAAAAACAAACAAAAAGGAAGAGATAAAGAGAAGTGGGAAAGAGCTGAATGAACGAAAAAGGAAAGAAGAAGGGAAAAAGGTCATAACAAGGAAACATGGCATTTCAACGCGATAATGAATATTTCAATGCATGTGTCTCCTACATTGCACATTTTAGTTACGGACTAGTTTGCTTTTGCCCCTATCTATGCCACCAGCAGAACTTCCTAACATCGGGAATTGGTATTTTGTGTGTCTTTTCCCCCAAAACGCAACCCTTTGAAAAAAATGGTGACGACAGTGTACAAGTCGAGAATGATGCCGTTTTAGTTTAGTACAGCTTGTTGTGATAATTCACATTTCGTCTTCTAAAATAGCACACGGGAATCGTTAAAGATTAACGTAACTTAACAAATTCATAACCCTTAATCCAGACTCCTAACTTAAATCTAACATTTAACCCTATCATTGTTGTAATATCAGGTGGTTCTCTGACACACTATCAGAATATAGCCCAGTCTGAAGCAACGAAGTTGCAGTTAAAAATGCCAACATTTTAACACGATTAATAATGATTATTTTTGTATCTGTTTGTTTTAAATCATATCGATATTCAAGGCATGCACTTTGTAATAGATGTGAATTACTGACTGAGAGCACTTTCAGAGACTGGGCGAAATCCGGACAAACCCCCCCCCCCCCCCAAAAAAAAAAAAAAAAAAAAAAAAAAAAAAATCCATTACAACCCCCCCCCCCCCCGTTACCTTCTTGAGGAAGAACATGTCGCCCCCACCTTTTTATTCAATCCAACTGAACTTCAGGGCGAAGTATCCCTTTAATAAAATGGATTGTAGAAATGCCCGTATAGAATCGTGGTCCTTGCTTAATATGTTGGTTTAAATTCTGTTCCAGATCTTGATGAATGCGCTCTAGTATGGCAATATGTGGATACAGGCGAAGAATTCTATTCCTTCTCCTCCTCGTTCCATGCTGCGGGAGGCGCCATTGCCATGGAACCCGCCCCCACAGAGCCCCCCCTGGCTGTGCCCCTGGAGCAACAGATATCGTGTCAGGGGAGGGACGTGGTTCCCCCTCCAGAGCAGCTATGTCACCCAGACGCCATATGCCGCAACACGAGGGGGGCGTTTTCGTGTGAGTGCCCTTATGACTACGTCGGCGACGGCTTCAACTGCAGAGGTATGGCGAAAGCGAAGGGGCATCACATTATTTGTAGACGGGGTGGGTGGAGTTGAGGCGGGGAGAGGGAGGTGGGGAAGGGGGGGGGGGCGGCGGAGGCAGCTGGAGTGTTAAACAGCAACACCCCTCATTTGAAATTTATAATGGCATACTCAAGGAGGAAGAGAAGAAGAAGAAGAGGATCAAGAACAAGCAAAAGAAAAAGAAAAGAAGAAGAAGTGGAAGAAGAAGAGGAAGAAGAAGAAGAAGAAGAAGAAGAAGAAGAAGAAGAAGAAGAAGAAGGAGAAGAAGAAGAAGAAGAAGAAGAAGAAGAAGAAGAAGAAGAAGAAGAGGTAGAAGAAGAAGAAGAAGAAGAAGAAGAAGAAGAAGAAGAAAAAGAAGAAGAAGAAGAAGAAGGAGAAAAGAAGCGGAAGGAGAAGAAGAAGGAGAGAAGAAGAAGAAGTGGAAGAAGAAGAAAAGGAAGGAGAAGTAAAGGAAGAAGAAGAAGAAGAAGGAGAAAAGAAGCGGAAGGAGAAGAAGAAGAAGAAGAAGAAGAAGAAGAAGAAGAAGAAGAAGAAGAAAAAGAAGAAGAAGAAGAAGAAGAAGAAGAAGAGTTAGAAGAAGAAGGAGAAGAAGAAGGAGAAGAAGAAGAAGAAAAAGAAAAAGAAAAAGAAGAAGAAGAAGAAGAAGGTGAAAAGAAGCGGAAGGAGAAGAAGAAGAAGGAGAGAAGAAGAAGAAGTGGAAGAAGAAGAAAAGGAAGGAGAAGTAAAGGAAGAAGAAGAAGAGGAAAAAGAAAAGGAGAACAAAAACCAATGGTCTTATTTTCCTTCATACAGTTGACGACGATCCATGCGACAGTCCGACACCCCTTGCCAACGGTTCGTACCACCAGTCAACTGAGCGTCACGTCTCGTATAGCTGTGATGAAGGGTTCATACTCTACGGATGTAGCGAGCGGTCTTGTAGAGCAGGAATCTGGGAGCCGACCGAATGCGGAGATGCTTCCTGTCAACTGAGATGTAAGGGCCACTTGCGATGTCCGAAAAGTAGACATTGTCGAGTTGTAGGTTGCATGCGCAAGCTTATTATTTCCATACCTATTAGATAATTACAGGATTCCAAGAATATTTAGGTAACAAGTTGATAACCTGAATATTAATACAAAGTTGCCGTTATTTCCCGGCTCGATTCTGAAAGAAAATTGTTGAAACATCAAACAAACTATCTAACAAATGAAATAAGTAGATTTGACAAGATAGTACATAGAATGTTGCATTTTGCTTACAATTGAAAATGTGACGTCACCTTCTCTCTTTTTCTGCAATGATTTTTTTATGTCTATCTCTGACGTGACAGCTTTCATCCAATGCGACGAGCTCAGGGCACCCGAGAACGGCCACATCGATGGCCTCGGCGAAGTGCGTATCGGAAGTCGAGTGTACTTTTATTGCGACGAGGGTTTCGACCTCGTAGGCAGTTCAGAAAGGCAGTGTCTATCCATGGACTACGATCCGACCCGTGGTCGATGGTCAGGGAGGTCGGCCAGATGCAGACGTAAGCCCGATGACGAAACGTTGTCAAAACTCATTATCACTTTAACCCTTACCTTACCTGGCCTTAAATACCCAATTAGCTCACTCCACATCTTCATGTCAATGGTAATGAAAGAGTTAACCCTTAAATTACCTGGCCTTAAATACCCTTTTGGTTCACTACACATCTTCATGTCAATAGTAATGATAGAGTTAACCCTTACATTACCAGACCTTAAATACCAAATTGGCTCACTACTCATCTTCATGTCAATGGTAATGAGAGAGTTAAGAATTGATAAATGAAGGGAATCTAAAACGCCCTAAAAGGGTTGGATTAAGGAGATTTAGCATCAACTAAACACCAGAGGCAGAATCTAACACCATTATAGATTATGTAAATTCACCACGAAGGTGTCCAACACCAGTGTTCAAAGAAATGCCGTTAAATATGCAGGTAACACTTTATATATAATATGTATACGACGATTTGTGCGAGCGCTAACCTAACATCTTGTTGAAGTAGAGTGACAGGAAGAACTAACGCTGAACTATTATTTTCACCAAGTCCTTGGCGAAATGGTAGACCTACGCATTAATCATAATAGTAATTATTACCATAATCTTAATCAGTCGGTTGTGCATATTACCAATTTCACAGATAGCTCTAGGGCCAATCGATTTTGAGTTAAAAACATCTATTTCTCTTCAGACAAACATTTTTGACCTACCTCAACATGGAATCATACATCTGTTTACATTCCTGAACATTTCCCTATACATCCCCCATTTTTTCTGTTTACATAACTGGACATTAATTCATACATTGAAGACATAAGAAATTGCTTGTAGCCATTTGAAATATGTTTGCAAAGTATAACGCAACATCAAACTTATATCTTGAAAAAATAATGATCTAGGAGTGACAGGAGAGAATTCCTTAAAACTTATACTTCTCCTAATAGTATTTGATTTATAATCCCTGTTACGTGTGACAGTAAACATATGAGTAAGATTATACCACAATGTAATAAGGTATAAACTATCAGAGTAAAGTTGACGCAACCCCACACCCCACTCCCTCCCCGGCTTTTCCAGCCAAGAAGACACTCCTTGATATCGTGAAGGATTTCAAACGCGACTTGGTGGACAAGCTGACTCTGTACACCAACTCGAGCACGTCGTCGCTCGCCCGCAGCGGCAACGTGAACAGACCCGGCCTCGACCTCGTCCTCGCTTTCGACCGGTCGTCAAGCATCCGCGAAGAGGACTTCCAGCTCGTGATTAACTTCACCAAGCAGCTGATCGGGAGCTTCGGAGTCTCGAATGAACCAGGTTTGTCTCGTCCGATAGAAATCCGACGACTCCTGTCTATATAAAATCATGCTGGATTGTCTGAATCACAATAGCTTCCCCACTGTCTGAATAGGGACTGAAAATGAACTGAAACATCACAATCTCTCTACTCCCCCTTTTTTGTATTAATTTCGTTCCCTACTACTTCCCTCCTCTCTCTTTTTGGAACCCCTATGTTTTTTTTTTTAGTCTATACTGGGTTCATATTGACATCTTCTCATTGTCTACTTTGCGCACCCGGCTGGGTTTTTCGCCATCTTTCTCTCTCCACCTCCCCCTTTTCCTCTTTCTCCACTCTTCCCCCTCTCCCTCCTCATTTCCGTCTCTCTCCTCTCCCCCCTCTAACCTAGATTCCCTATTCTCTCCTCTCCCTCTTCTCTCTATCTCTCTGACTGCTCGCATGTCTGTCTTACCGTCTATATATCTCCCTCTTTCGGCCACCTCTCTCCTCTCTCTCATCTCTCCATATCTCTGCCTGCTCGCATGTCTGTCTAACTGTCTATATCTCTCTCGCCCGGCCTCCTCTCCCCTTTCCCTCCTCTCTCTATCTCTCTGCCTGCTCGCCTGTTTGTCTATAAATCTCTCTTTTCCGGCCTCCTCTCTCATCTATCTCTTCTCTCTATCTCTCTGCCCGCTCGCCTGTCTGTCTACCGTCTACATCTCTCTCTCTCTCTCCTGGCCTCCTCCCTCCTTTCCCCATCTCTCTCTCTCTCTCTCTCTCTCTCTCTTTCTCTATCCCTCTCTATCTCTCTGCCTGCTCGCCTGTCTGTCTACCGTCTACATCTCTCTCTCTCTCCTGGCCTCCTCCCTCCTTTCCCCATCTCTCTCTCTCTCTCTCTCTCTCTCTCTCTCTCTCTTTCTCTATCCCTCTCTATCTCTCTGACTGCTCGCATGTCTGTCTTACTGTCTATAATTATATCTCTTTTTCGGCCTCCTCTCTTCTCTCCCTCTTCTCTCTGTCTCTCTGCCTGCTCGCCTGTTTGTCTTACTGTCTACATCTCTCTCTCCTGGCCTCCTCTCTCCTTTCTCTCTCTCTCTCTCTCTCTCTCTCTCTCTCTCTCTCTCTCTCCCTCTCTATCTCTCTGCCTGCTCGCCTGTCTGTCTTACTGTCTACATCTCTCTCCTGGCTTCCTCTCTCCTTTCTCTCCCTTTTCGCAAAAATATTTATCAATTTCTTACCATTCTTGACTAACTCGTTTGGCACAATAATTTATTCCAAACGCTTCGGTGTCTGGAACAGCCGGGACCCGTGTTGCCGCTGTGACATTTTCGACCACGGCGACGGTACAGTTCAACCTCACCGGCGACGTCGACACACCAGAAGAGGTCTACGCACACCTCGATACTCTGAAGGTTTGTCCTCAAGGCCACCGCAGACGAAATGATTTTGCCACGAGCCTGCAGTCGTAAGGATCTACGGCTAGAAATGTGACGTCACCTTCTTGCACAAATCCATTGACCACGTCCTGCGATTCAGTCAGTCGCAGAGTCGCACGACTGATGATCGGATCGTTGTATCTGCGGTGGCCTTCGTCCCATTCCAGACAAAAAGCGGTTCCGTATGATGAACAGTGGTTCAAAACTCATCAACTCCTTCAGCGTCACATGAAATGCTGCTATATGGGTTTTGTGTGTTTCTCTATCTATCTGAATTTGAATTCGAATTGATTTTTTTTTATTTTGATATAATTTGAACTTAAATTCCAATTTGAAATTTGATTTGAACTCAACATTTCGATTTGATTTTCAACTTGACGTCAAATTTCGTTTTGAATTTCAACTTGACGTCAAATTTCAATTTTGATTTCAACTTGCATTGCCCCAAATTGAATCTGCTTTCCCACAGGACGGGCTCGGAGGAGGCACGGGGCTTAAGGAGGGGTTGGAGACGGTGGCGGTCTCCCTGCAGCCCTATATGAGGCCCCTGACTAAGCACGTGCTCTTCATCTTCACCGACGGCCAGCACAACACGGAGGACCCGGGCGCGCTGGCCGACAACCTCAAAGGCAATGGTGGGTTAGCCTTAATAACCTCTCTGTTCCTTCATATCAAATGCTGCTCAATGGGCTTTGTGGGCATTATTGGTGACAAAGTGCATACCTAGCTCACGATGAAGGCCGCTCGCGTCTTAAAGCCACCGAAGACGACACGATCCGATCAGTGGTACGACTATTATCATGATTATGATCGACTGATTCGCAGGACCGGCCTTTGGATTGTGCGTCACAGAAGGTGACGTCATATTTCCAGTTGCAGGCCCTTACGATTGCAGAATCGTGACAAAATCGTATCGTCTTCGGTGGCCTAATTACTACATCACACGCTCGAGTTCTGCTATACTCGCGATAAAACTCAAGAAAACTAGAAAAATCTAGAAATAAAATCATATTGCTCGTGTGTGCTTCTATGTTCCATATATTATACGCGCAGTACTTATTTTCGGGTAAAATTGGTATCAACAATACCTTGACACTCTCAGTACCGCATGAACAATAAACCTGTGACGAATCAATGTGTTTTTCCTGGCTTAGTATTAAGAGGGTTAACACCAAACTTTTCTTTCCCTGAAGGGGTGGAGATTTACGCCGTGGGTGTCGGAGCGCTGATCAACAAGACGGCCCTACAGACCATCGCTTCCTACCCTCCCACATCTCATTTCTTCTTCATCAAGACGTTCGATGACCTAAACGCATTGACTGAACTGATCTCTAGTAATGAAGTTGGTAGGTATGCCTATGTAACCATCCACACCCTGAGTTTGTCTCACGATGGACACTTCTTCGCAGTTGGGTCCATGATCTGATCTATCTTTTAGCCTGCGCCTCTACCTTTCACATTCTTCCTTTCCCCTTCCTTCTATCTCCATCTACCCTTCTTCGTTTCGTTTCCCCTTCTTCCTACATTCTATCCCGCTATCTTTCTACATTCTTCCTCTCTCCTTCATCCTTCTCTATATATCTCTCTCTCCGTCTATTATGAGAACTCTCCCTCCTCTCATTCTCTCTCTGCTTTCTCTATCTCTGTCTATCTGTCTCTCTTTTCACGTCTCTCACATCCATCTATCTCACTGTCAACATATACCCAGATCATGATTCTATTGTATAAATCTCTCTCTCTCTCTCTCTCTCTCTCTCTCTCTCTCTCTCCCTCTCTCTTTCTCGCTCAAACCTTTGATAGGAGCATGTAAAAAGTCCACGGTAAAAGCTATCGGAGAGATATAGAAATACAACTGGTTCCATCTTACAGAAATGTTACTTTCTCTATTCACAGTTTCTTCAGGACAACGAGAAAGAATGAGATTTTATATTTCAATGAATATATCAATTGAATTTATCATTTTCTCTGTTATCCTCTCTGTTGTTACCCTCTCCTTTCCCCTCTCCGTCTCCCCCCTCCATCGATCCCCCTCTCCCTCCCTCCCTCCCTCCCTCCCTCCCTCCCTCCCTCCCTCTACCCCCTCCCTCCATCCCCTCCCTCTCTCCTTAAACCTCTCTCTCTCTGTCTCTCTTCCACTCTCTCTCTGTTGCTGTCTCTGTGTCTGTATGCCACTCTCTCTCTCTCTCTCTCTCTCTCTCTCTCTCTCTCTCTCTCTCTCTCTCTCTCTCTCTCTCTCTCAGATTACTCTCCATGCGGTGAGGCAGGGGACAACTTCCAAGAAGGAGATGCTCTGAAGAACAACGCCTACCGAGCTGGGGAGAAGGTGTGGCCCTGGCTGTCAATAATCTATCGGGCCACGCCCACTGGTAGGGAGATGATGTGCGTGGGCACCCTCCTGTGCCGTGATTGGGTGCTGACTAGCGCGTCATGCCTTGACGTCAGTCTTGACCATTACGTCATCGACGGCCAGCTCTTCGAGGACGGTGTCGATGAGGCAATAACGGTAAATTACAAACTACATAGTCCAGTCGTTTGTGACTACCACACCAGTTTAACCCTTAGCCTTTGAAAAACTTATGTGAAAGTCAGCCTGCAGGCCCCTTTTATGCCGTTCTTTCAAACAATACGTTACGATGGTTTCTCATAATAACTCATAATCTTGCCCGAGTTTTGCCCTAGTTTTCTTCGACTAGCAACGACTGTGCATTGTAACCCTAATGCATACTGTTGCTCGGAGCACGTATACAGACCTTACATCTATCCTTATCATGCGTATCCTAGATAACCGTCACCCTTGGGGAGCACAACACCACGTTCGAAGGCGGCCTCGAGCAGACGATCACGGTGGACCGTATCGTCATGCACGATGATTACGTGGTGGGCAACTACGACTTCGACCTCGCCCTCATGCACCTCAGCGAGCAGATCGAGCCAAACCCTTCAGTGCGCACCGCATGTTTGCCAAGCAGTAAGTCTGCGTGTCTAAGAAGGGGAGTTTGGGAAGAGGTGCGGGGGGTGGTTGTTTAGGGGTTTATTGTGAGGAGAAAGAGAAATAGGGAGAGAGAGAGAGAGAGAGAGAGAGAGAGAGAGAGAGAGAGGGAGAGAGAGAGAGAGAGAGAGAGAGAGAGAGAGAGAGAGAGATGGAGTGACACAAAGAATCAAGAAAGATAGGCAGAGAACAAGGGAGCAAACAAAAGGGGGGGGGGGGGCGGGGCGGAGGTGGGAGGGGGGGGGGGCGCTCACGGGGTAGAGAGTGGGCTGGACATAGGAAGACAGGTCGTTTGGATGCTGATACAAAGCCTAAGAAGACATTTAATAATTAAATGATTTAATAATTAACAAGAAAAGTCTATACGCTTTAAAGTGCCTGGTTTATTCATATCCTTTTAACTTCTTTTCAAAATAGTTTCAATCTTTTACATGAGCACATGAAGTGAGTTCATTAAGTCCAAATCTAGCTTCGTTCGTATACATGTAATACTAAAACGAACACAACATTAAACATTGTCTCTGCGCCTCTCGCCTCTGCTCAATCCCCCCCCCCCCCCATTCTCCTTTTCCACCACCAATCCCATCTCGGTGTGTGTTTCTACCCGTAAACTGATAGACATCGACGTACTACGGAACTGCCACGTCATCGGCTGGGGTAGCTCTGGGGATGCCGAGGGGTCCAGTGTGCCCATCCAGTTTCCTCTACCCAGGGCCCGACTTTCCACCTGCCAAGAGTTACATAGGGATGACGCTACCATCACCGTCAATGAGAATATAGTGTGTGCTGGCGAGAGGTGTGTACAATGAAATCCATACTAATTGCAAAGCATTGGTAGTCACATTCACACACGCATATAGATTACCGAAATGGTGTCGTCATATGAGCATGTTGTCAAAACAACTAGTTCTATAAAACAAAATTACTCCAGCAAGACGGTAACGGTCCTAGTGTCGGGTACTTTGATCACCGCTGCTTGTATATGCCCGCAGAACCAGTTGTCTTGACAGTGTTCTCAAAATGACGTCACACTCGGTACTCTATACACATGACGTCAAAGCACATAGGGAATTTTCGTTATGTATTCACATCTTTTCCCCTATAACTGCGTAATAATGCGCTATTACATTCACCTTTATTTCGTGATTCAATTTTAATTGGTGGAACGCACAATGAACTTATTAGTTGTTGCTAGTCAGACAAAGCTCGGGGAGAGGTTTTGGGATTACCAGTGACGTGCATACAATTTTCACACATAACTTAAGTGGTATGTTTAAATAAAGTGGTTATGTAATAAGCCGGTTGTGTAATGTATTCACAACTTCCCCCCTAAATGCGTAGTAAGGCGTTATTTAATTCACATATATCTAGTGATTCAGTTTCAATGGATGGAATGCACTCTGAATCTATTGGTTGTTGCTAGTCGACAAACTTCGGACAAGCTTTGGGGTTACCATTCTCATCGTATTGTTTGAACAGGGATATGTTATGGAAGGATATGAAACAACATTTTTTCTTTGAGCCCATGCTTGGCACCCGGCGTGGCACCGCCGAAAAATTATGTGGTCTCAGCCTGTGCTTTTCACGTGTTTTAACAATAGCGAACAGGATTGCCTAGTAACGGTTTCTCAGAGAGAAACCGCTTGTCCACTTCTGTTGGATTGCATCAATACTTTTGTGAGGAAAAGAGATATCAGAGAACAAAAATAAATAGTTTTTTAAGTAAAATATCTCAGCTGCACGCAAACTCACGCAAACTCTGTTGATGGAAATAAACAGCTTAATATATAATTTTGATAATGATTGAATCCCACATTTCCGGAAATCTCCGGAAAGTGAAGAAATTTGTTAATTATGTAAGTAAGAATATTATCTTCTATCTCTGTTTGTGCATCATTCAACAATTATTTAGAAGAAAAACGAATACAGGATCCTTAGTGGTGTTGCCCTAAACTTATTGAAAATTACAAAAAAATGTGATAAGAAACACAGCTTCAAGAAACAAAACAGGGAATTAAAGATATTGCTTTCCAAGTTGACGGCAGCAAAATGACGGTGCCGCGCATGGGACGTCAAAGCATTGCAGTGATTGTGGAATGCTTTTAACATTCATTAGCACGCTTTAGTATCCATACAGATGTTTGAATATATTATGCTCGAGTTGTCCCTCCTTCCTAACACATCCCTGGTTTGAAAGACGCGCTGGACGGAAAATGTTCTACTCTGTCTTAAACAAACTTTTGACACTTTTGAAAAATGATTTAAAATCAGTTTCAACTCACATCAAGCTGAAATTGACAAATCATTAAGTCAAGGGACGTTACCTTGTTTAGAGATATGTTTTGTGACATTTCAGAGATTGCTTTTCTTGTGATAATCCTTGGAATATTGAATGAGATTTTCACTTTTGAACAAATCTGGTTCTGAAGATTTATGTGTATCAGATCATTTATTCAGAACACAACAATGGTCATTGTGCATCACACATGCCAGTCCGCAACTATTATTTTTTCTGCCAGAAGCATCATGCATTATTAATGACTCTGTAATCATGGTAATGGGAGTTGCTTGTTGATTAACATGCGTAATTCACAATGGTCATTGTTGTGTTCTGAAATAATTATCTCATACACACACATGTTGAAGTCCAAGCTTGTCCAAAAGTGAACATCTCATTAGATAATCTAAATATTATTACTAGAAAAGTAATCAATGAAATGTCACAAAACCTGTCTCTAAAAAATGACAGCCCTTGACTGTTTGATGTCCAATGTCAGCTTGATTTGAGTTGGACCAGGTATGTTTAAATTCATGGAGTACCATAAGTCGTTTAATTAATGCAGATTCATTGTACTCTCCTTCTAGTCACACAAGAATGATATAGTTACAATATGGCAAAAAGGATCTAAGCATGATATCAAGTTGCAGTATAACAGTCTCAATTTCACAATGTTCCGCATCATATTCCATTAAAAAATGGCGTGAAACGTTACTTTCAGATATTTTCCTTTCAGACAAGTAACATGAAAGACGTGTCCAGCCGCGCCCAAGCTAGTATTTCCATCTCGAAAAGTATAAAATTTCGTATTCGCTTGTCCTTATTAACTACATAACAATCACTTAGTGACAAAATTAAAAGTTCAGCAGCGAAAGCTGAAATGTGTGCATATATAGGAATGTGCATGACCTATTATAAAATCCAGGTGAACGTGACGCAATCGCAAATGCATCATAATGTTGAGAGCAGCTGATAGTCATGAATATTAAGTGGCGGAAGTAAACCTTGTTCACCCACACACGCACACACTCTGCAAACTTTAACGTGACCTTTTATTTTGGTTTGTGTGCATTCATACACTTGAGTTATGTGTTGGTTTTCATGTATTGTTTTTGTCAGGAATTATTATATTACCAAAAATGTAAGCCCCTAATGGTCTTGAAGTCTTCAACATAATATTGAATGTGTTTCGATGGGGGGCGACAATTTGTGGTGTCAGCCCCCTGCACAAATTGACGCCGGCGACAATTTGTGCAGGGGCGACAATTTGTGGTGCAACAGACGGATATCCATGTACTTAAACATCCTTGGTTAAACCTGATTTTTAATCATTTTTCAAAAGTGTCAAAGTTTTTTAAGGGAATATACTGTACTGGGAAGACAAAAAACCCTTCAAACAGTTGATCGTGAGCAATCTTCTTGCTAATGGTCTTAAATTCAAGTATTGTTTATTTTGAGAAACTTGCTGAAAGTTATTTGCCCCATTTGGAGTAATTAGTGATTAAATCACAAATCCTCAAAATGTTCGAGCGGAACAGTTTGAGGATTTGTCTACCCAGCACAGTTTATTCCCTTTAAAAACTAGTATATTCTCTCCTCTCCAGATTTGGGCAGGATACGCGTTGCCAAGGTGACCGCGGCTCCCCTTTGATGTGCGAGAGGGATGACGGGACCGGGACATGGGTGGTGCTTGGAGTGAGCGCGCTGGCAGCGGGGTGCTCGGAGTGGGACCAATACGGTCTCTTCACCAAGACTGGGCCAGAGTACCGGGCGTGGATTCAGGCACAGACCGGCAACTGCACCGTGCAGCAAGTCTAGGACCAAAATCTAATTGGATTTCCAGTTAAAACCGATTGAAACAGTTGCCAACTGGTTCATTAGAATATATACACATACTATTTTGTCTACCTATAAGATGCATCTTTAGATATCATTCATTCCGGCCTTTACAGCATTGTTTCATTATGTGTCATGATCAATTGTATAGGAATATGAAATGAAAACAAAGTAGATTAAAATACATGTATATAGGCCTACAAATATAAATTTATCTACCTGTAAGAGGTTTTCGTAGGCGTTTCCATGTTTTCTTTATAGCGCCATGTGATATTTTATCATCAATAGCAGATTCAGCATTTTACTCATTGATTTTGTAGAATCTAGCATGACCATCAACAATAGGCTTATGTAACACTTGACATTAAATGTAGAACATTAACGGGGAATATGAAGAGGTAACACAAAACAAACAAAAACTGACAGTTTCGTCATTATAAGTGAGCGGAAGGATGTGATATCCTTACGCCTCTAGCATTGATCTATAGTCTTATGATGTGATGTGAATTACATTTGTGAAAGTTGTAGGTGTAGTAGGACTTAACCATTGATGGCTTGCGGAAAATACGTAAAACCAAGTGAATAATATAATCATTGGGAAAAATTGCTTAAATTTTCATGAATAAACTGCTGATGTACTAAGTATACTTGAATTATATAATGGTTTGTGTTGTTGTTTTAATCCAATTAAGTCATTAGAGAGAGAACGAGAATGAGAGGGAGATAGAGAGAGACAGAAAGAGAGAGAGAGAGAGAGAGAGAAGGGGGGGGGTGAGAGAGAGGAAGAGAGACAGAGAGACAGAGAGAGAAATACTGGGATAGTTTGATAGTGGGAGAATAGAAATAAAATATTGATAGTAAAGAAGAGAACAAAAATGAAGAGAGAGAGAGAAGGCGAGAGATGGAAATGGGTTCAGTAAGAAAGGTGGAGAGGGGGAAGAGTGCCCTGTTGGGAGATTGAGATTGATAGAGAGACAGACAGAGTGAGAGAGAGAGAGAGAGAGAGAGAGAGAGAGAGAGAGAGAGAGAGAGAAAGCGTGTGTATTTGTCTACGTACAGACGTGTGTGCGTGCATGGCTTAATATACAATGTATAACGCCAAGAGGAATGAGCTCTTACGTTTTTGATTTCTGATGAGAAATCTCATAGAAAATTGCAATAAACCACCATAGAAACCAAGTAATGGGTGACCCAACTCAATCCACTAATCTAACGGAAGGTCTAAAGCCCTACAATGAAAGTTTTGAACCTAAAATGCCAGCCAACATGCAGGCAGATGTGCTGGCAAGAATAAAAAAAAAAATAACGCTGCGAGCTGCTATATCATACTTATCGCTGGACCGATGAGCTGGCTGGGCCTGGGGCAGCTTGTCTGCTACGTCACATTTTCATAGGGGGTATAGTGGTGGTGGTGGTGGTGGTGGTGGGGGGGGGGGGGGGGGGGTCAGCCAAAAAGCTACATGGCCGCACTCACTTAGAGCAGACGACAGTTAAAGTTTGCTATTTTGCGTGGTGCCTCCTGAAAGTTCCTTGTCGGCTACTCAGGAAACCAAATTTGATGATCTTTATATCAAATTAAATAGACTTCAGCTCCCAAAAATTTTACGGAGAAGTTTGCTCATGGGGTGAATTAAGTTTCCTTAAATATGCTTGTGATGCTATGATCGTAGTGCGGATGAGAAGGCAAGTAATCTTCTGTGACTTGAAAGACAACTCTTCGTTTTATGTCAGCCACGTCACAACGTGCCGGATCAACAGCGCCCCCTTATTCCAACTCTGTTCAGAGGTGACCGAGCTAATGTTTCCATAACCGAAAAGTCGGTGCAAGCATATGACAAGCCGTTTTAACATTTATTCCTATTTCTTGATATCATCACGAATTCGATTTCTTGATATCAAGAATTTGATTTCTTGATATCAAGAATTGCCATTGCTTAACTACACAAAACTATTTCTTGATATCAACAATTCACATTCTTGATCAAGAAATCGAATTCTTGATGTCAAGAATTGTTAAGTGATTTATTTCGAGCGCAAAATCATTGGAAGAACCAATTTGGATATCGAACTCAAAAGATGTG
>CAVLGW020000423.1:0-15107 GCA_963669155.1 Arbacia lixula
GAAAAGGGTAAACAAAATCACAGAACAGCTGGTATGACTCTACGCCCCATATGAATAAAACAAAAAAAAACGATGAAGACAGGAAAGAGGGTAAAAGATAAGAAAGAAAGTTTTATTTTAGGACAGTAAATTTCGGTCTCCTCTTATCTAGAAAACGATCCCATTAAACGTGCTTACGCTCGTAAGTCTGGAATCTGGGAAGTACGAGATCACATTAGGCGGGACAAGGCTTTTTTTTTTAGTAAACATCACGAGCTGTTTAGGCTATATTCCACATCTCTAGACTCGAAGAATTTTCATCAGCAAAATAGTATTTGATCAGATAGGGATACTCTCTTAACTTAACATGATATTGCAACCATGCTAAACAGTTACACTTTGCGTGTCGTGACCCGTATATAACACCAAACAATCAGGAACCACGTGACAAGATTTGGCGCCGCTCTTCGCTCGTACTGTGCTGTTATAGGTAGCTAAGGTGACAACCGTGCGCCCCCCCCCCCCCCCCCACGCATACCGCCATCATTAGCGAGAATCGCTCCTGAGCTAGATATCTGTGCTAATATTTGCAGATCAAATCTAGATCTGTTATTTCTGGCTAGCGGGCTTGATTGATATTCAAGGGTCAAACTTTTGTTTTTCTCCTTCCCTGTTCTCCTTTAGCTCTTGTTTTTTCTCCCCTTCCCTCTCGGCTCTCACGCGACGAATATTTCTCTCTATTTTCAGATTGGAGTGAGCCATGACTCCAGGCTGGAGTGCTACTCTGGAATCATCTTCAATAGCCTCTGGCCTTTGGCGTCATAATATCCCTCTACCAAACGCCAGATTGCCAAATTGCTTCCGAAGCGCCGTCATGGATAGCTCACTATGAACACACGTGTTCCACTGTGTACATTTTCATGGTCTTCTTTTTACACACAAAAATCAATCAATATCGCCTGAGTTATAATTCGAGCAACACACAGTATTAAAATTATGCAACTACGACCTCAATCAATTGATACCACAAGAAACCTTACACAGTCAAAAGCAGGGGATATCGTGTACTGTCAAACAATAATACATATGAAAGGAGAGAATGAGTGGGGTTGCATGTTTAGTTTTGAGTTCAAATACCGAAAAAAATAAAATCATTTTTGAAGTATTTTTCTTTCCTTTCTTCCCCCAATACGTGTTTCACTTATTCCATCAAAATACAAGCATATCTCGCTACCAACAGTGGCACTATTTTCTAAATAATATTTATTTGTACATTTTCACAATGGAACTCTGCCAAGAATAATTCATGAGGTAAAATCGAATCACATCAAATCCACACTTCCCAAAGACATGACAGAGTGATCGGCCGATGGCTCTGTGGTAGAAAAGGAGGACGGCCGAGGGGGGGGGGGGGGGAGGGGGGGGGGGGCTCCCCCACTCCCCCACAGAAGGATAACGCCTTTTTGTCAAGTTGGATTTTTCTTTACGTCACACCATGGCTGAAGGGATCCCTACGGTAGCTTCTAAGATTACCACTTCGGACGAATATGGACAAATCCAAATCCTTTCAGCACCTTGGATCGTCCAATATTTGTCACGTCCAAATCAAGCGAATCTTCTTGAGCCATACAGTTGGAATTGCATGTGTTATGTTTAGCGCCATTGCCAGATTATCGGGACTGCTTGGTTTAGGGTATTACTATAAATGGATTCAAACTTTGCTCTCGCATCCAATATCATCATGGAAAGGAAAGTGTATCGACATTCTCACTGCACATAAAAAGGATCACACAAAAAAATTCATCGGGGACACTTATTGCGAACGCCATTACTTCACTCGCGATACATAGGCCTCACTTGTGTCTTGAGCACGAACGTATCTTTAGCTGTGTTGGTCTGCGAAAAGAGAGCAATGCAATGTCCGATGCTAGAGCATGCCTTTGTGACGTCACCAAGTGATCACGTTTCGTGAGGTGGATATCAACTCGGACGAACGGTTGTTTTGAACAGATTATGAAATGTGTCGATATTTTTACAGCGATACACTTTCTGATAACTCTTTCTGTCTTACAAGGAGGTAATAAACACGTGTTTAACCGTATGTTGTTATAGAAGTGATCATCTTAGGCAACGCTGTAATCATGGTAATATTATTTGTTTCTGAAAGCCAGAAGACCCATCCAGCCTCACCATAATATTCCCTAATGAGCAGCTGATAACTCTTCCGCTCCACACATATTCAGGGGTAAGGTATTATCGAGGTAAGGACAACAAGAAAGATAGGTTTAGAAAAGGAACAAGTTTCGTAATTACTTTAAGGATCCACTCTAATGATGATAATAATTATCAAACATTTTTGTAAAGCGGATAATATAAATGCATGACTTCATCTATGCGCTTGCTGTCCTTCCACTGATACAATTATTAGTGAAACAGTTTTATAACGAATTACATTTGATTGTTTATGGAGCGGAAGAGTTGTCAGCTTCTCATGAGGGAATATGGTTAGGGAGGATGTGTCCTCTAGCTTTGAGAAACCAATCATATTGTCATGGTTACCACGTTGATTGGTATTGTTATCTTTATCACAACGCGCGTCTAACACAACACGCGTTTATTCATCTGGTATGTAATTGCCTTCTTGTAAGACGAAGGGAGTTATCAGAGAGATTGTCACTTTAACAAGTCGACAACTTTCACAATCTGTTAAAAATAATCATTCTTCCTAGTTGCTATGAAACTTTTACATAGTGTCCATTTGATTTTCGAGCAATACACAAAAACAGTGACAATGATCCATATCCTTTAAGATTTAAACCTGGTGGAAGCACGGTAGAATAGTGAGAAAGAGCGGCCGCTGAATTGATCTAGGACTCTCTATATTATTTTTTGGAAAGTAAACAAAGCCTTGTTGAAAAATCAAAACACAATTTGCTTTTCTACGCGGAGGGAACCACAAAGAATAACTTGTCAAGACCGTCAGTTTGCGTCTAGAATTACACCAATCTATTGTGATAAAATATTTTTTGGTAAAATTTTCACTTGGTAAAATGCTCGCCAACGCGGCCTGATTTTCTAGATCAACTTAGACACGGACAGTCAAGCTCACGTTTCACAATTAGGTAATGCCCACTCAGTTGGAAGTGGATTACGAAACGGGTTTGAGGCCAGACACACACTCAGAGGACCGATTACGATTCGAGTTCAGCACAACTGACGTGTCAAGTTAGATCGCTTTGGGACTTGATTCATAGCAGGTAGCGATTGGCCTCGTCCAAACAATGGTTGCAGGTAACAATACGAAGGATACGTACTATACAATTGAACAAATAGGGCATACTCAAGATTGGAAACTGGGTAGATCATTCGTAATCGTTTGTCATTGATCGTTTCCGTATGTGATTTTTATATGTGTACATGTATCTGTTTGTAACAATTGATAATAATATACTATTACATCTACAAATTAAACCAATAGCAGAAGAAATCATGAATAGCCTTGATAAATAATGCAAAACGTTTTAAGTTTGAGTTGAGATTGGGCCGTTTAGTGTATGATGGGCCTAAAACGAAATGTTTGTAGCATATACATCACGTTGGGGAAACATTGTGAGTAGAAATAGGCGTACTCGAGCCCGCAAGTGGTATATAATTTGATATATCCACTCAAGGCAGTGTATATGATTTCATATTGCACAAGACTTATACAAACATAAAACACCACAATTTGACAACTCGACATTCTCGATGAGCGTGAAGCTGAGAAAAGAAAGGAAATGGCAACAAAATTTGATACGCCAGTGAAACCATCTGATTATAAATTAACGCATCCCATTATACCAAGCGCACTTCAACTCGGAACGCAAGTTTTTCTTTACATGTGGAGAACGGAGGGTTACTCTACACTGCCTGATATGATATAGTTCTCGTATAAGATACATCCTATGTGCATGGCCACGGGGAATTGGCAATGGAATCGTTGATACTGCAACACTAGAACAGATCAAAGTAACATGGTCGATTGAACCCTAGTGAGAGCCCTGATAAGAAACATGAGCGAAATAAACATGTGCTTGATTGTAATATTAGTGTACGTTTGTATAACTCATAATTTGTTTTGATTATTATAATCTAAGAGAGAAAACAATATTGGTATACTATCTCAACCCAGTACACTCTCAAAACAGCAGAATATCACCTTTTACAGAAGGCATTGAAAAAAAATAACCACTATCATACAGTATACAATGCTACAGAATGTATATATGGGATCACGTGACAGGGTGGACTTTTAATTGTGTGATGATATGACCGCTTTTTGGCGACCATTCCCTCATGAAATCAACCACCTCTCGAGTCACGTGATAGCACCTCGTAGAAATTAAATACCGGAGAGTGTGATCGACCGTTGACATTCGATATTGAGAGAAAATCGTGATTTTATTGTTAAAACAAAGTATTCCAAACTTGTGCCCTGAAAACGGATTTGATACTGGATACTGTGGAAACCATGACAACGTCAGGGGTTCCCCAAGCGACCATATTGGAACGTTTAACCTCGCCTGTGGAAGCCTTACACATTTAGTGCCTCTGATAATTAGAGGAGAGAAAGACTGCATATTGGGGTGAACGAAGAGGTTGTTTAGCATAGGTCTGCTTGGTGTAGGCAAAAAATATAACAATGATGACCCGTTCATTCAATTTATCTCATTCGTTTTACCGCACTTGCATTCACATCTGTGATATTATGTGAGACGTCGTTTCCTTAACTCGGCACACCGTCCTTGCTCCCGGTTTTATCCATTATAACCTGTAATAAATAATACTACATTGTAAATGTTTCCAAATATACAGGAGCAAATCGTGGATTGGGAAAGGTTCGCGCAATGACGTTACTTGGGATGATACAACGATAATTCCAAAGTTGAATCAACTACCAAGCAAGAAACAGATACATCAACAAAAGAATAAACACAAATAAACATTTTTCTGTGCATGTATCTTTTCATGATGGCTATAATGACAACAACTGCAATTCAAACACACTAGAAAATACTTAAATACCAAATGTAGATGGTTGAAAGAAAAGCGATATGCCACAAAAGGTGGAGAGGTGGTATTCTCCCTTGAGTTGGCGATGTTGCTCATATTAGTTCCCGATAGGTGAACATACTGTTACGGAACAGCGTCCCAGCGGCTTACGCACGAAGGCTAACGAGCATTTCTTACGGTCGGCAATTTGCCTAACGAGACGGTCATTTACCCAGAACGCCCCCATTGTGAGATTCGCTCCGGTCGTTTGGAGGGAGGAGGGGAAAAGTTTCGGGGGATAAACTCGGTGGGGAACGGGGTGTCGAAGGGAAATGGAGCGTATTTAAGGAAGGGAAGTAGGGCGAGGGGAGAGATATACGTGACAGATAGAGAGAGAGGTACAGAGGGAGGGAATGAAGAGGACGAAGACGGAAAGAATACGAAGATAGTGAAGAGGGAGCGGAAGATTATGATGATGATGATAATGATGATGATGATGATAATGGTGATGATGGTCATGAATAATGATGATGATGATGGTGGTGATGATGGTGATGATGATGGTGATGATGATGATGATGCAGATGGTGATGATGATGGCGGTGGTGGTGATGGCGATGAAGTTCATAAACTTCAACGGTGATGTTGGCGATGGTACGCTACAGTAGACAAGACCACTTTCCGTTAATACAATGTAATTCTGAATTTTGAAATTGAAATTGAATTTCGGAACGGAGCATATTTCTGATGTTTAGGATTTAATAACTTGACCATCTCTTCCCCCTTTCTCACACCCCGAGAGTTACCCCACAAGATGTCTTTGGTGTCGTGCTCATTTTATGGATGTCCGCACAGAGCGCATTATCGAGATCGATGTCCGTCTCGTGAAGCCATTACGGAAGCCATTTGGCCTCACGATTCTCAGCTCCTCAAGTGAGCGGCAAATGTGAGTTTCTTTTGAGCGCAGTCTTGATTTCTGCTTTGACTATGCTTTTTCTTATTTACCGTCTCTGTATTGTCATTTCTTGGTTAGTTTCTTCTCGTTTGATTTAGCTTCGGATCACCCCACCCTCTCCTCCTTCCTCTTCCCCTTCTTCTTCTATATATTCTCCTGCTCTTCTGGAAACTCCTTCAAACTATCCTCCTTCCTTTCTTCTGTTCTTCTTCCTTTTCAAAATCTTCTGTAAATTGCTATATTTACTGACTTTTTACTAGTTTAAACGTTAAACAAATAATATTTGTTGTCATGTGTACATGACTAGGACATATATTGAACAACATCCTTTATTCATGGACACGGTATGGATGTACTTTGGTAATTTGCTGTGGTAATGGGCATTGCTTAACGACTTCCACAGGGACGAATCGTGAGGCCTTGAAAGTCAGCCACCTTTGGCGAAGTGCCCCGGTTCGCACGTTAAATATTCCCCTCACGTTCAACGGCAGTGACATGCCCACATCAGAGCTAATCTATACCTTTAATGGCATTGCATTGCTTGTGCTAATGCTTTTGGTGGGAGGAGGAGAGGTAACTAGTGAAGAGACAGAGAGAAACAACTCTACGGCCACCCGTCCACACTGCCACGATTTCTCCTGAGTTTATCTTGTTCAAGCATTCCTGACTGCGCGCAATCATTACAGGGTTGTTGTGCGCGCACGTATAACGCCAATCTCGCGTGGCAAATTGCTTTAGCACGCATCCTTTGAAATATCGGATGCGGCGGTGAAGACACACGCGACTTGACAGTGACACTTTCCATGGAAATGGCCCCGGCGGGCCCCCCGCATCCTCCTTGTATGAAGCTTACACGGTGTTAGGTAACATACCTCTTTGGGGTGCGAGTATCCCATGTCCTGTCATGCTCTCATGACGAACTGATACCCGAATACCTGCCATGCCGCGATCGATTAGTAGCCCCGTCTACATCTGTCGGATGTAAATGTCGCGATGAATTACGCGCGTTCAGATGCAAGTCATGGCGGGCTTGGATCGGCCTATCGCATTGCAAGGCTTGTTTCTCTCCATTGTATGCAAGTTAGTGAGATTACTTTGTCAGTGATCAAACGTGACAGATTTGAGAACTCCGTATGAACCTGAGACATTCCTGAAATGTGATGCACATGTGTCCTTAATGTGGAACGTATTGTTTTCTTTCAACCAAAACTCAGTCTGAATGTCTGGGTATTTCCTATTCCGTCTTTCCTCATACCTAACACAATCCGGCGAGAAAGTTTTAACCCAAGTTATTGAGAAAATAGCTAACACGGCAACCGATAACATCGCCTAGTATAGGGTGTGCTGACGTTTCGTCCACCTTATTAATGACACAATGAAATCACATACCATTGATCACCCAGACCAGCAGAATACCACATAATACTACTACATCGATCAACATCAGTACTGTCTTCAACATTTTAACAACACTGTTGTTAAAAATATATATAATTTGATTCAGAAGAAAGAAAGCTCGGATTTGATTCGCCATTAGAGTTTTTTTTTGAAATATCACTTGCGGTTCATCTTTCCTCAAGTAACAAACATTAATGCATATTCAAAGATTTAAAACTGCATGCTTGCACGATTTAAAACTCGTTATGTTTTCTGGTGTAGTACTACTCAAAACCTCTCTCTCTCTCGCTCTCTCTCTCTCCCTCTCTCGCACATGCATAGGTAAACACACAGATTTACATTAAATATGTAAGACGTATATCGAGCAGAGGACAGAGCAATGAATCGTTTATAGAACAGTGTACTAGTATTAAACTACCCATCCCTTCTACACACACACACACACACACACCACACACACACACACACACACACACACACATACACATACACATTTACCAACAGATATTGCAAGGAGTAAGAATACGTAAAATTATGAGAGGTAATTACCGCAATTCAGTTCGTTAGTAACACTGTCGTCAATGAAATTGATAAAGTGATGCCGCACAGTAACCATGGTAACAGTTTACAGTTCTTGCTTCACCTCCACCTTCCCACACATTCCACAAGAAACAATGCAAGATGAAAAAAAAATATTTTGAATGGAAGGATCATAAGCGAATAAATCATTATCATTATATTGCACAGCATAAGTCGTAGAGTAACAATATGCTACCCACAAACACACACATTAAACAATATAACGTTTCAAGAAGTAAAAGAGGTCGACGGCCTGTATGAGCTGTATAGATTGCGATATTTAAACGGATAGTTTACCTATTTAACAGAAAGTTATGCGAGCAAAACGAGAAAAGGGGAAAACATAATGGTCATCTATCATTCGGTCAATCATTATTCAAGTTCGGATAATTTTCGGGCCCCATTGATTTCTTACACGCTCAAATGGTGATGCTATTGACGACGGACACAGCAAACTGTACGAAACGACGAAGCCCCTACTACCCTATTCAAATCAAAACTGACTCTTGTCAGCCCCCTTGTCATTTGTTTCCATTCCTTCTCCTTTATAACTGCTTTATGACTGGGTTACTATTGTTCCATTACCATCGCCATTTCATCTCGTGTCGTGTTTCGGTTAAAACACCGCCAAAGTGTCTTAAAAATACAAATATAAATTCCTTTCTCTTTTTTTCTTTATTTTCATTCTTCATCCGATTGCCTAACTGTCAATAATTAATTACATGGTGGTAGCGAAACTTAAGCAATCTGTAAAGATCAGTGCTAGTTTAAGGAAAATCTGACAAGTTGTACTGATGTCACGAAGCCTTCAGATTTATATAGAAGAGAAACTAACAGATTGTCGCCGATTTAGAGAACGTCTAAATTTAAACTCCTTTAGATGTCGTATATTTTGTCTCTTTAAAGTAACGGGTAAAATGTTTCAAATGTCATTGGGCGTTATCTTGACAAGGAGCGGAGGACACCACTCAAAACGTCAATGGTACTCAATGGTACTGCAAATACAAGAATGGAATATAGACCTTCGTCCTAAGATACATCTTCACAGCTGCATCGTTCCAATTGTGGTGAAAACGAACGCCATTTTTTGAGAAAGAGATTTAATTTAATTTCGTGTATACTTAGTTTTGAAACCACCGCACACGGCTGATGATCCCGTATATAAACTTCCCGTGAGCTCACAAAGCTCTCATTTGTGATTGGTGTAGGTACAGAAGAAAACCACAAGCTGTCCGAGGTAAGACAGTCAAACACATTTGTCGTGAAACTACTCGTCCATCTCTGCTGTTTATAGGCTAATGTAAAACTGTTATGACGATGTTCACAAATATTACCTTTTGGTGAATTGTTAGCCTGGCGTCAAGGCTTTAAGACATTCATAATCCAAACTGTACAAACAACATGTCTGGATTCGGTAGACTAAGCAATCTCTAGTTCGCTTACGGCTAGCCCTGATTGGGATAGAATAAGATTTTTTATTTTTACTTTGAGTAATAGACCTGTATGTTAATTGTGGAAGTGTGAACCATTTGAAAATATCCAACAGATTGAAAGCCGAACTATGATGATACTAAAGCAAAAGAAATGTATACATTTATAATTACAATTATAAGAACATTAATCAACCAAATGATCATAATAGAAATCTATTGACAAATAGAGAATGAACGATATTGTGTAAATAGTGGTTTGTTTCGCATTATAATGCTATAAGACGACTTACGATAATCTCGTTAAAACAAGAAAGGAATTGAATCTAATTTACATCCTCAGGAGTTGGGTCCTTTGATATTGGTATTTAAAAGAGCGATAACTGTTCTATTATAATAATCATAAATGATGTTTGTCATACTATTTTAGAACCTCTATGCAAATAAAATAACCCTGGTATGCTAGACGTTGGCAGATGAATATCAAGACTCTGGCAACAAATCAATCAATCTATGAATTTGATTTTGGCAATTACCTTTAAGTAGTAGACTCAAGAATTTCCCTCGTATCTCTAAGATGACATGGGGGTAATAATTGCTACCCATCACATTCAAGCTGAGAAGTCACATCACTTGTTGAATCATCTCATCAAAATGAGGGTATGTTGTTTGCTCAAGCAATCTACGGATCCTCGCCAGTCCTATGCAAACATCATTTCACCATCCCACTCTCTCAGATCGCTCTTTGCCCACCAAAGATCAGTTTGTTGGAGAGTGAAGAGGAGAATTATCGGGAATATTGAGGAGTGGGGGCTAGAAGTGGAAGTCAATAACCGGGCTCGCAGCGTCTTTAAATCTAAATTTACGGTAGAGCGAGCTATCCGTAACCGAGAAGGACTGGGTTTACCTGGGGGTACGGAAGAGGAGAGGCACTGCTCGCCCCCGTTGTGATTATTCTGTAAAGGGTGACATTCTGAACCTCCTTTTGACCTGCGGGCGTACCCCTCCACCCACCTCAACATTCTGCATATTTCAATGAAGCGGCGTTAAAAAATAATATATTTTCAGCTCAAACATCTTTCAGTCATATCAATGCTATTTATCATGGCTATTGATTTTAGAGAACATATTGCTTTCGTCTCGATAGACTTCAGTTCTTCAGGGGACTGCAGAAGCTGTTCCATGTATAAACAACTCTTGTATAAAATCAAACAGAACATCAAAACAAAGATGATTAGATTTGTCTTGTTTGTGTTGTAAATCAACCAATGTGGAACGTCTAATTCAACACATCCATCACGATTTGGACTATGCGATTAACGCAATCATGGAACACATAATCTACGTCTTACCAAGATTTTTTTTTTGCCATACTTCTTCTCAGCTGCTCCCTTAAACCTGTGCTAATGTACATAAGTGAAACAAAGACTTTGAAACATCGATTTGAGGAAATAGTTAAAAGTCTACGAGATGTAATTTTTACAAAAGGTCATGAGGATTCCCAGAGGATTCCCTGATGCAGTAACCAATGACAATTTTTTACAGAGAGCTAACGTGGAAAAGAAGTTACTAAATGGTGCTAAGGATTAGACAGTTGAGATTTCGGGCGCATGTGCTTCGTAAAGATGGCTGGGCTGTGTAGGGGAAGATAGATAGGAGAAGAAGCAGGAGAAAAAGAAGGATTTATATGATAATAAATCTGACTGACCACTTAAGCACCATGATCACGGAACTGTTTACCATGACATGAAGCTGATACAAAGAAGTCAGAACAGAGAGTTGTGGCGCTCCATTATCGCCTACATCACAGGATATGGCACAGATAGATGGATCACTTCTAAGGAATGATAGTCAGCTAGTAACCATATGCAAGACATTGAGTATCTCTACAATACAAGTTAAAATCGCAGACGAGCAACCAGTTGTAGCTGTTGAGGGACAATGCGGAAACACGATCGTTCTGCTCTAATGTGTCATTTCAGTTGTCCTTGTTTTTCGTTTGAGCTGTTCAAGTTCGAGCAGAACGGAAGTTTGTCGATCGATCGTTGTAATCACGGGAAAATTGAGAGAATCGATATTGAAAATGAAGCAGGGAATCGGGATTTGAGAAAGTGTAATATGTAACCAAAGCTCTTACTTACCAGAATGGATGGTGTTTTTGTCGATATCTGTGGGCTCATAACTCGTGGTGCAAAATGCCTGCAAATTCAAAATAAAAAGCACTTAAAATGTGACTGGCCGAGGTTTGGCAATATATTATAAATACATCTATTTGGGAAGAGAGGAAAAGAAAGAAATGGGATGAGAGAGGGATAGAAAATTCGCTTGTGTGATGCATGTAGAAGCATCGGTCACAGCCCATCAGTTGACCTGTGTTGCATTTTGGTTAACAGCCTTGCCATAGGCATTTGTTTGTGTGTTATTCTCTATTTTTGTGTTATTTGTACACAGGTGCTCCAGGGAGAACAGTGCAAGCTCACTGATGGGGCTACTCTGTTAAAAAAAAGACTAAATACATGAAAGACTAAAGAATAACAAAATATGGGGATAGATGGGGAAGGAGAGAGAGGGAGAGGGGAATGAAAAGAGAGAGCTTGTTCAGACCGCTCTGTACATTACCCTCTCAAACATGAATCCAGATAAATACTGTGCCTCATCTTAACCCTTTTAAAACTGGACTATCAGTACGCTGTATGTCTTACATAGCAGTTAACCTGTTCCGGGTCTTACTCGGTTTCACTGTATGGTGTTGCATAAACAGATTTGCCTATCGATTGATCGAGACAACATTATTTGATTTCTCCTATTACCGGAACGCACGTGTCCAGTTCGGGGTGAGAAGGAAACAGAGCGGGATTAATTCAATTTCTTGAGACAGATAGTTATAGACCCGTGGACACACTATCCTCTCTGGTGGCCGCCAATTCCTATTAACATGGCCACCTCGTCGTCATGTCCATGATGAGCGAGATAGAATTCCAATTTTACCTCCTCGCGAGCATGAACGTTATTTGAAATTGTAAAGAAATTGTCATCTTTTATTTCTTGCAGTTGTTCATTTTTATGGAGTTATTTCTTCATCTTGCTCGACATGTTTTGAGCGCACCATCGTAAAAAAAAATGCAATTTGGAATTCATTTGCTGCATCGTATATCACATCTACTACATACCTTGCCTATTTTGGATAGTTATATCAGTCAAATTCTTTTCACTTTCCTCGCTGAATTGGAACAATTTGATTATTTCATTAAGCTTAATCGCCAAGTACTTCTACGACGAATGATATGTCCTTGTCTTTCGTGTATGTGTGTGTTTATTATTTTTTTTGCAAGGCGTAATGGTCAAGGACCGTCTTTCAAACAGTGCTTAGAAGCAGATTGTCCAGAGTAAGAATAGTTTTTTAACCGAGTTTCCTCTCGTCCCTTAAAGAAAACAAATCTCCTTGAGAACATGGAAGAAGTATCATCAGGTGTCAACAAAGACTATTACGTCAACTTCGAAATGAAACAAACACTCAATTTTTTAGACAGACATTTCAGTTCAAACATTGTTGAACTGTGCCTCCGCAGTTCTTGGTTTTCGTTATCCACCAGTTTCACCCCCCCCCCCCCCCCCCCCCCTCTATCTGCATTTTACTGTGTAAATGTGTGTGTGCCTTTATGTGAATGTTCGTATATTGAGAGGTGTATGTGCGTGTATTCGAGTGCTGAATCAGCAAAACTCTCATTTTCATCTGCAGACTACTCTTTTTTCTTTACGCACTTTCCTCCGTCAGTAGGACTTATACTTTCCCTTTTAGTTGATTGATGGCGCTAAACTTCCCTCCTCAAAAATGTCCTTCCAGCTTCCTCTTCATCACGCTAACATGCCATCCAAGGCCACCATTTTCGATTCAATTACGACGCTCATCCCTCCGCGACCTTCACCCTCCAGTTATTTATCCACCTCCTCTTCCTGCTCAGACGCCTCCCCCCCCCCCCCCACCTCCATATTCCGCTTCATCTTCTACTCAAATCCATCGGAGTGCTTTGACACCATCGCGTACCCAATCAGATTTATCCCCTCAGCTCCCGTCAAGCTCCAAAACATTTACGCTTATCAATCATTGAAATGCTTGCTCCGTCGTCGGATCTCCAGTGGCTGATGGCACGGAAAGCAGAAGATCAGATGGAGTGGCTGTGGGGATATTAGCCGTCACATCCTCCCATTTTCTTCAGAGTGTTTGTTTGTGAGAGACACTCCTTCGCCAACTCTTGAAAATGTCTTATTTGTGTTATATGAAACCGAGAGGGAAAAGGTTTGTATACCACCATGCATACCGTTCGATTAGATTCCCCTTTTCTATAATCGAAATTAACCTTTCTGACTAATGAATAAGATCATGATAAATGGATGTTGAAGCTTTCATTGACTTAACCAAAGCACACACAAAACATACGGAAGCAACCAAACACAACACACCCGCCCGCCCCCCGCCCATCCCCCCCCCCCCCCCCCCCCGCTTCAAAAAAAAAAAATGACGGTTCGCGGTTGCTGCGGGAATTACTTCGGGACAGTTTTACTGACAATGACAGACAACATGGCGAAAGAACATGACGGGTGCAAATCAACCAGAGGACTGGCATCTTCACGCCACGAAAGCAAAGAACAGAATGATCATGCAGTAATGCATAATACATAGCAATGCCTTGCCCAACATACCATTCGGGCGTGGCACATAGCGTCAGCTCAAATGTATAAACGTAACCCCTATATCCCCATTTGATCCCTAATACAACATTAATTTAAAAGCGAAATTACTGTACACTGCTCATTTGCATACATTACGATAAAGGAATCGAGCGGCATAACGAAAGCCATTTATAAGAGTCAGAGTTCTACGGACATATACTTCTCATTCTACCTTTCTATTATCGGGCGGTCTAACAAAAGCACGTTTAACCCTATATAGCCCGGGCTATTTTGAAATCGTATAGCCCGGGGGGGGGGGGGGGGGGGGGGGGGGGGCAAAACAGCCTCCCCCCCCCCCCCCCCTAAGATCTCAACCGTTGATCGCGCGATCGCGACGAAAATTGGCACGTACGTCACGGATGACGTAATCTCTACAATTCAATTGTCAATTGCACCAAAATTATTCAAATTTATTTTTGATTAATTAATTATGCTAATTAAATGCATAAAATCATAATTTGGTTGTAAATCTTTAAATATAGCCCCAAAACTGCTAGATTTCATTCCAGCCACTCTACTTAGGATTATTATCAAATTAGGATTTAAAAAAATTGCAATATGAAAGTTTTTCTTATGTATTTTATTGTTTTTTATTTTTATATGTTTTTTCGACTTTATGTTTTTTATTGTTTTTTCAATGGAAATCATTGGCAACACTATTTCAGTCATAAATAACATGAAATTTATTGTTTTTCATTAGTAAAACTAAAAATAATGATACATTTATGAATTTTGGCTAGATACAGAATTTGCATTCGATTTGTACATGAAATCACGTTTTTGAGCAATTTTTGGTTTGACATGCACGTACAAAATGTTACGTAACTTCGGAACCGCGTACCCCCGCGACGCAAATTTGGTCTTAAAAGTTGCGTGAGATTTGAAGGAAAAAAGTCATGAAACGTAGCGGCGCCATCTTTTGCGTTACAAATTTATTGAGAAAAATGTCGAGGAGGGGCTGTTTTTGCCCCCCCCCCCCCCCCGGGCTAGATAGGGTAAAAAGA
>CAVLGW020000424.1:0-15102 GCA_963669155.1 Arbacia lixula
TCACCTTTTGTAGGGATTTTTGTCTTCCCAGGACAGTATACTCCCTTTAACCCTAATACTCCCGGGGTATTTCAAAGCTTGTTATTACCGGGGGGGGGGGGGGGGGGGGGGGGGGCCGTTATGGCCCCCCCTGAGATCTCGGCCATGGGTCGCCCGATTGCCTCAAAATTTTGCACAAGGGTAAAGAATTATGTAATCTACAAAGTTGTATAGCTAAATTGACAAAAGTCCTTTTATTTTTTTTTTAACTAATTAATTTATGCTAATTTATGCGAGAAATCGTAGATTTTGGTATTTCTCACTAAATAAAGCCCCAGGAACAGTAATTTTTGGTACAAATGTCTTTCATAACTCCCTCATCAATTCTTGAAAGAAAAAGATAGGTTGTGGTAATTATTTCTTATGTATTTTATTGTTTTTCAATTTTCTTATGTATTTCTTTGTTTTTCGTCAAGATTCAGATGCGTATGCGTGGGTGTGGGTGTGTGTGAATGTGTGTGTGTGTGTGTGTGTGTGTGTGGTAATTATTTACACTATTTGAAACAATGATAACACTTAGAAAAGTATTTACATAAATTGGAAAAGCTCCTGATTTTATCCATAGGGTTATACACAGTCACATAGAGAAATAGCGAAATTTCAGTGACATGTGTTCGGTAAACGTAATCTGACACCCGCACGGTAGGTCTGATCGCCATAAATTTGGTATCAAAATGTGCGGGAAGGATCAGAGAAAAAAGTCAAGAAATTTCGTTTCGAAATATTGAGGCGTTAGGAAGTACCGACAAAATTTCGACAGGGGGGGGCCATAATGGCCCCCCCCCCCCCCCCCCCCCGGGAGTATTAGGGTTAAGTGGTGAGAGCTCTTGACTCCTGATTCTGTGTCTCACCCTGGCTCAGTGCATACTGCACATCCTTAAACCAGCTGTCTTGCTGACACCTGTCTCTTGTAAGACAGGTGTAATGAATGTTAGGTACATTGATACTAGCGCTAGCGTCTAGCGCTGACTGCGGCTACTTAACCGAAGCTAGGGTAATAATCAAATGCTGTGCGAGGTATTCTATCGCAGAAAAGCACAGTATAAAAACTGATTATTATTATTATTGAAATGAGGTTGCAAATAGAAATAAATCATTAAGCATAACTTGCATGGCACAGTGAGCATAACTTTTTTACATTGTAAATACATTTGGACCACACAAAAGCAGGGTCATATAGGTTTTCAGTTATGGTAACTTATCATCTATGGTAACTACCATGGCAACAGCCAATGAGCTCTCATTATTGCACCTGTTCCCATGGTAGTTACCATTGATGGTAAGGTACAATAATTTTTCAGTTCTTGTACCTTACCATCAATGGTAACTGCAATGGTAACAGCCAATGAGCTCTCATTATTGCATCTACATGTAGGGGGTGTTTCACCAAGCTATTCGTAAGTTATGAACGACTTTACAAATGACTGGTGATCCCTTCTTGTGCTAAATGCGATACCACACTTTGTTCATTGAGAATCTGATTCAGCTCAAGAAGGGATCACCAGTCGTTCATAAAGCCATTCGTAACTTACGAACAGCTTGGTGAAACACCCCCCTGTTCCCATGGTAGTTACCATGGATGGTAAGTCACAATAATTTTTCTGTTATTGTAGCTTACCATCAATGGTAACTGCAAATGAGATCTCATTATTGCACTTATTCCCATGGTAGTTACATTGATATATCTAATTTGCATGTTGTGATGATATCCTCATGCTTGTATATATTGGTGTCATAATTTCATTGTTTGTCATCCCTTTCGATGAAGGTCAACGTCCTTGACTGAAGCCCAGGATGGGGAAGAAGGAGCGGCAAATGGAATCCCCATGGCCCCTTGGTTCAAAGCAGGCATCCCAAAGTAAGTGTCTGATGAGGAAGAGGAAGAGGAAGAGGAGGAGGAGGAGGAGGAGGAGGAGGAGGAGGAGGAGGAGGAGGAGGAGGAGGAGGAGGAGGAGGAGGAGGAGGAGGAGGAGGAGGAGGAGGAGGAGGAGGAAGAGGAGGAAGAGGAAGAGGAAGAAGTATGGAGGAGGTTGGAGGAGGAGTAGAAGAAAAACACAGAGGGGGATAAGAAGGCAGAAGAGAATGAAGGTTGGGCGAATAGTAGACAGGGTTTCCCTATATGTACCTACTCGAACACTACGTTCATTGTCAGATAAAAGCCTCCTGAAAATTTGGAGAAGCGTGCTATCAATTGGTGACAAAATTTTCAGTTTATCAGCTCCAAAAACATGGAATCGTCTCCTACATAATGTAAAAGAATGTTCCTGAGAAAATTTAAAGAAACACTTACATGTAAATAGATACCTATTTCCTCTGTAAACTTTTTCTATTCCTTTTCGATTTATATTGTATTATTTGAGGATTTTAAGCGCTCTGGTACTTTTGGTGTATAGCATGCATAAATACCCGTATTATTATTATAAGTAGAAGGAGGTGGAAGAAGCAGAGAGTAAGGAAGATGAGAAGACGGGAATAGGAGAGGATTGAGTGGAGATGGTGCACACAATGATGGGGTATGTGGAGGAGGAGGAGAGGATAACAACCAGAATAACAAGAAGTGGCAGAGAAGGAAAAGGGATAGTAGAAGAAAAAGAAAAAATCAAAGGAAAAGAATATTTTTGTTAACAAAATGTATTCAACATTTTGTATTCAACAAAGCAGGGGCCATTTTCATGAAAGCTTACTAGCCTAGTTAGTTACTAAAATGCATGCATCTGAATGCACCTTAGCAGCTAACTAGGCTTAGTATTAAAGGTTTCATGAATATGGCCCCTGGTTTATTCATTTCTGTTGCCTAGATGAGTCTTTATCCAATGTTGTTAACCCGTTGTTCATGGTCAGATTTTCTGGCTTTGTTAATACTGGTCCAGTTCAGATATATGTCAAAATTTGCTATGGAATCTTTATCCAATGTTGTTAACCCGTTGTTCATGGTCAGATTTTCTGGCTTTGTTAATACTGGTCCAGTTCAGATATATGTCAAAATTTGCTATGGAATTGCAGTAACCAAAACGATGTGGCTTAATTGTGTCTTATTAGGCATTAGAAGTTTATTCATAGCCTGTTGTATTTTGTCCAAACAGCAGATTGTATGGGAGTCGTCCTGCTTAGTATCTGAGTGGAAAAAAGCCAGCCTGCATATATGTGGGATCAGTTAAAAATTGGTTCACTTTCAATTAATTTACACCTTTTATTTCTTTCTTGTTTTCAGGGAGATAGCGTTTGAGATCCTGCACCAGCAGGAGAAAGGAGCCTTCATTGTGAGGGAGAGCAGGAGCCATCCAGGGAGCTACGCCCTCTCCATGAAGGTGGACACCTCCTTCAACGACTCCAGCTTGGCCAACTACCTGGTGGTCCGCGGCAAGACTGGAGGATACACCATCAAGGTCAGTTCTGTCATGTGAGGGCGCTGTGCATGGTATCAGGGTTCCCAGCCCATCAGGGAAGTCAGGGAAGATTATTTTACTTTTTTCCAGTCAGGGAAAAATCAGGGAATTTGGTAAAAATGCCTTGGGAAAAGTCCGGAAAGTTTGATTGGCCCCAAAATCAAAACTAGCCAGTCAGACTGTTATATTTTATTGCTTATCAAAACAACATTGGATGTCTGGCTACATTACAGTGTTTTATACTGCAAATAGTTCACTGCAACAACATAGAAAACATGTGAAACTGTAAATGAGTTGCAATCATTATCATGAAATTTTGAGACATCATCAGGGAAAAATCAGGAAATTTTTTTTTCTTGAAATGCTGGGAACCCTAGAGTTCTTGACTCTTGCAGAGAGATCCTTGGTTCGAGCCTAACCCAGTGCGTGTATATTCACCACTATGCTTCTTTCATGTTTCTGCTTTTATTAAAACCCTTTAACTATCCCTTTAACTTTGAATAGAGAGGGTTAGCCATTTCATTGTCATTTTTTTCTAGGTAAAGTAATTTATAATCATTCTTCTCTCTCTCTTTGTCTTTTTTTCACGAACCCAGGGCTTTGGACGTGACTTCCCCGACCTGCCCCGCCTAGTCCACTACTACACTCTGAACCAGGACCAGTTGCCATGCCGACTGGTCTTCTCTGGGACCAACCCACTCTTCCAGCAGGAGGTGCGGGATGAGGAGTCAGACTCCGACGACGAGGAGGATCCTGACTACCGCCGCGTCACTGACTATAAAGTCATGCTTGAGGGCGCCAAATAAATCAAAGATGATATTCATGATGATATACATCAAAAAATGATTAATGATTATGACAATAATGAAATAAAAGAAGTGATAAGGGACATTTTATGGCACAGATTCATTTTGGATATACACTACTGTACATGTATATTCCACCATAACTTCACATGTATTGCACTAAAAAAATAATGACAACTACATGTACTACATGTATGTCGATAAGAATTCTTTGAAGAGTGTCTCAAAATTGTGCCCTTAGTCTCTGAGGCCTGTTAACCTCTCTCCAGCTGTGCCTAGTCTTTGATGCGCAGACCCTATGATGGACTGATATTGATAGCGGTTTGTGTCTGCAAAACTGGGTTCAGCAGCTGATTTAATGCATTGTTCCTATTCTGCTTAATATGTCTAAGGGAAGAAAAACAGTAACCCTCTTGGAAGGTTTCTCGAGAAACTCACTTCATAAGACGATTAGTCTTAAATGTCTTCTGTGCCAGAGAAAATTTTGATATCAAGCAATAATGAATACCAGGGGCCTGTTGTATAAAACTTACCATCAATGGTAAGTCTATCATCAATGGTAATTACCATGGTAACATTGCTCAACAGCCAATCAAATTCAAGATATCCAAAGAAGTTGCCATTGGTAGCAAAGGTACCATCAACTGTTCATCAAAAAGTTTTATGCAATAGGGCTCAAATGGTAACATGCAAGTGTATTTGCAAGGAAATGACACCCTGAACCATACCATATTTAAGGGGGAAAAAAGCATTTTGCAGGGGCTGTTTCTGGCATTGTGGGGGCTCGAAAAGCCTGAGCCCCTGTGGGATGTTTTCCATGGTAAACCGTGGTTTAAGGAGAGTTTGAGCCGGGGCTGGATGCATCTAGACTAGGAGAAGAACAGGAAGCGTGTGGTAGCTTTTATACTGTTTGATACATGTTTGTATGTGGAATGCAGTATTACTGTGAAATGCTCTCTTCACAAGAGTATGTTACCGTGGTGAGTCAATGTAACATGGCTGTTACAAATATCCGCCCTCTGTTTCATTTAAAGGTATAGTTCACACTGAAATTAAGTTGGCTTTAATGAGAGCAGAATCATGAAAGAAACATATTTGTGGAGGTTTGACGAAAATCGGTCAAAGGAAAAGAAAGTTATTTGATTTTAACATTTGGATTTTGTGACATCTACCATATGTTGTTCCCAAAAAAAATTGTAAATGTGAATGGTTGCCTATGAAGGGTTTATTTTTCTCACAGGGGCGCTTTTTGTATTACAGGGCACTCCATGGCCCTGCGCCCCCAAGTCATATTGTCACTTTTTGTAACTCGTCTTGAGTGTTGAGACATTAGTGATCATCTTTAACATTCTCATTCATTGTTTTGGTTGTTAAAGAGATTGATCCAATGACAATAAACAATGAAATATCAAAGTCATGAATTTGCTCCAGGTTTTGTGATAAACAAGTTCTTATAATGATGGGGGTGGTAGGAGAGTTCTTGTGTATTTTTCTGAGTGGTGCTACAATTTGCAAAGGTTATGTTTTATCTTTAAGGCATATCATTCTTACTAGACAGTACTGAACAGTAGATTATTGCAGTGTTTTCTCTAACATGGCGTAACATTATTTACAGCGTTGATACGTCACCATAAAGCATTTTTTTTTACACAAGCATTTTAACAATGTGGTACAGAAGAAAAAGATGAAATAAGATCAAAAGAGAAGGAACTGACTCTAAGTAACACACTAACATTTGTATGGCTAAAATATTGACATTTAACTGGATGAGTAAAAGTTGACAATTTGTTGTGGAATTTTATCAAGCGATATTTATAGCAAGGATAAGTTACTGAATTAAGTGTGAAAGTTTGGTGCGAGCAGCAACTATGCAGAATTTTTACATTTGGGTTGTTCTACTCCTGATAGATGTTGAATCGTCACAAAGTATGAAAAGTGCTTTTAAAAACAATATGCAAATCAGTATGCCCACTCTAGTCTGTCAGTGGTGGAAATCATGTTCAAATAATAAAGTATTACCTGTTACAAAAACAATGATGATTCTTCATGAAAAGTTTGTATTAGAAATAAAAATTGACATGTGGTCAGCGAATTAATGCAATAAAAGTTCAGTATTTTGTGCCTAGCCATCATAAGTATTGTCAGCAAAATTGTGTTGATCTGGTTGTTATTGGGGATTTCTTGTTTTGTACATTTTTCTACATTTATAGGTATAGACAACATAGAATTCCACACTCTACAGTGAGAAGTTATACATTGTGATAAAGTTCTCTTTGATTTGACATCTCATTCAATCCAACTCCCAACTTCGACATTATCATGATTTACAGCTGTAAAGAATAGTTGAATGTAACATCTCAAAAAGTATTTCTAAAAATTGCTGTGTGGCATATTGCTTTAAAAAAATGCATACTATTTGCTTGTAAGAACAGAGAGAGATTGAACATTTTGAAGAAATTTCCTGTTCTCTAACTGTTAAAAGTATACAATTAGGGAAGAGAAAAATGAAAGAGAAGGACTGAAATTTAAATGTATTAAAGTATGTGGAAACACTCACAGTGGTAATACAAATATGACTCTATTCTATCATTGAATATCAGAAGAAGTTTAAAACTGCATAGGTGTATTTATATTGTGGGAAAGTCATCACTATATTGAGTTTTGCAGCATTTAACTTTTTTGCTCATGAATTTGGCCACATTTCATATAGTTAAATTATTGTAACTTACCATCAATGATAACTACCATGGCAACATCCAATATGCTCTCATTATTGCACCTGTTGCCATGGTAGTTACCATTGATAGTAAGTTACAATAATTGAAAATCTGTATGCATGGCCATGGTCTTATTTTTGTGAATCGCTATAATATAGATCTGTTTAATGATTGCTTGTTCTATTAATCAACACAAATTTGTTTTGTTGTAAATTTGCGAAAAAGCTGGTCTTTTTCAATTTTTCGTGCATATTTGTGCCTGGCACTATCTGTCATGTTTTTCATACCTTATATAATGCTGTCCTATAAATGTGCTGTCATTATTTACTCCTACATTTTTAGTTCAGTTTTGCTTCTAAATCATGCCGTTAATACCCCGTGAAAGCATTAAATAATATGTGTGCTTCATACTTTTATTATATGAAGAGAAAATGTCATCAGTGCTTAATACATGTCCATTCTTAATTTTCTCTTGTGATTTAATATAAACTATATAAAGCATTGTTTTCATGATACATGTATGTACACGGTATCATTACTGAAATCAAACGTTAACAACGAAGAGAAAGGAAGAACGAACCAGGGAAACTTTGATTTGTAAATTAGGAATTTGAAGTGGAATAAAACCAGGTTGTGTTCTTTCTTGCAAATCTTTTTAGGATGAAGTAATTGGAGCATTCTCACAAATGTTTTTAACTATTTATGTGCCAATTATGCGTACATTATACATAAAGAAAACATTAAGAGCAGCATTAATTCTGGTACAGAATATCAAGGGCACCGTGGTGTAATGGTGAGAGATCTTGACTCTTGCAGAGAGATCCTGGATTCGAGCCCAGCCCGGTGGGTACACCCTTGGACAAGGCATTTTCCTCTTGTTTGTCCCTCTCAACCTAGGTGTAGTAAATGGGTACCTGACAGGAATATAGTATCATTCCTTATCTTATTAGATCAACTAGCTTCTAACGCTTCATACTGGGCTGCTTGGCTAAAGCCAGATTCGAGCTCTTTGGGTAGTTCTTCGTAATAAGAAAGCAATGTATAAAAGCCGATTATTATAATGATTATTTATTAGATTTACAGAAAGGATTAATAATTGTGTAGAAGTGTATTTGAGTTCATCTATGCATACCTAATGACCCTGCAAATGTTGATCAAACCTAGTACATATTTTTACAATAAAAACACAGCAATAAGCAAGTTTTGAAGGCAACATGATGTAAACTCTGAGCTACTGTGAATCTGTGGTCCCTGTGGTAAGTTTTTTGGGATGATAGAAGGTAGGAATTGAGGGCTTATGCTTTTGACAACACTATCCTTGTCATTGATAGTTCTTTTCCTAGGCTTTTCTTGTCAAAACTTGGGACAAGATCTTCCGCATATATACAAATACAGATCAAAATAATATATGACGAGTGTTGTTTGCAACTCTCTGATAAAAGGATGGATGCACTAATGGTGTTTGTACCGATATTGTAAATATGCAATGTATAAAATGTAATTTGGCAGCTAGAAAATGAGGTATGTTGAAAGTATAAGTTATACAAATCCCCTGACTGCTGTACAGATGTGAATATATACATATCTTAAAATATATATTATATGTGATTTAATGAAATCAAATCTTTGTATGTTTTGAAACAATGTCTCTTTTTGTAGTCGTTTTTTGTAATCATTGTTTTTAGACGATGATGATTCACAACCTGTCGTGGTACTTCCATGGTGTATCTTGTATGTCCAATCAGAACCTTTTGGGTGACAATAAAATGTATTTTCTTGTAGAAAAATATTGGACTGTGATTTGATGCTTGTGTTATTCTTTATGGTACTGTAAAATCCCAGCATTGTAGTTTTACTTAGTTTTATTATTAATATCTGTTGCAAGGTTGGATTATTTGCTAGGCAGATTTTGAGTTGGAAATCAATTTGGGTTATGTTCAGTTAAAGGGATAGTTCATCGTGAAGATAAGTTGAATAAAAGCAGAATCATGAGAGAAACATATTAGCGAAGGTTTGCTGAAAATCCGCCAAAGGACAAGAAAGTTAGGACCTTTTGAAATTTCAATTTGGAGACGTCACATGTGGGGTGCCCTCCCATATGTTGTGTACAGTATTAGTCCATAAATTGCTGTTTTTCTGTTTTTGACAACAGAATGATATTTGTCCATAGAGGAAAGCGTGTAAAACGTATTTCTAATGATGTATCAAATGCACAGGTAAAGGGATGCAAATCTTATCGAGAAAATGCACATTTACGAAAACAAAAGTGTACACAACATAAAATGGGACAGCACCTCGCACATGACTTCACAAACTTAAAATTTCAATAGATCATAACTTTCTTATCCTTTGATGGATTTTCGTCAGACCTTCACTAATATGTTTATGTCATATTTCTGCTTTCATCGAAATCATTCTTATCTTCGGGGTGAACTATCCCTTTATTCATTATGTTCTGTCTCAAGGATTATTTAAACATCAAAACAAAACAGAATTCCACTTTTATAATGAAAAGATACACATATTTATTAATGCATGGGCCAAAAGTAGTCATATTCAATATATAATCTATGTCAATGATACAACAATCTATTATTGTCATTCATTCATTCATACATACCACATTTTACGCATACACATTATACGTAACTCCCAAAATAAAACCACAAGAAAAATCCATCTACCTTGAAAGATACCTTGAAAGATTCATGAATCCAGAATTGCACCTTATCACCAAACAGATTGAAAAATACAGAAAAAAATATATAAACTATATATATTTGTTCACTTTCTACGATATATTTACACACTTATCAAAAATTTGAAGCAATTATATACATACATTGGTTGGTTGAAAAAGGGGAATTGGAGCAGCTCAACATTACTGTACATCATGTTAAGATTATTAGTTATAAAGATAGAATCAAGTTTATAAATGGACATTCAATAATCTGAAGAATTCACATGACAACTGAGTATTTTGTAAATATATATAATCTATTAATGCAAACATATTTACATTATGTACAAAATATACACAATTATATTAAATTCATTTGTGTGAACAGAGCCATACATAACCTCTTGAACTGTCTGGCAAACTTCACCAATTCAACCAAAAGTAAAATGTTGCCTTAAGATAAAAAAAAAAAAGGTCAAACAGAAATTCCAAAATATCTTTCTTCAAGAAAAATATTATTCTGTTTAAAAAAAAATCACAAGAGAGAAAGGTTGTATGATAATGATGATAACTACATGAAATAAATGTTAGTTATTTATTGCTGGCAGCACTTCTTTACTATACAAATTCTTGCTGTACATAGTTACTATGGAAAAGTCATGTTAACAAATTGGTAGAAAAAGTCTAGTTTGGTATAGTAAGTATTTAATTTCGATGCCCTTACATCACTGTCTTCGTATATTCGCTTGGATGGGATGGTTTTTTTTTATGCTGTATCTTTACATTTGCAGAAATATTTTTCCACTCTATTTTAATTACATTTATATCTTTTGATTTCCATGAAGATACTGCTGAAAGAAGAGAAAACAGAACAAAATTGCACTGTGAATGAAAGACTTCATTATTACAATTAGATAATGCATGAATGAGGAAACAGTGACATGGTATTTTTCTTTAAAGTGTTGTGTAGCACTTTCCATCACATCCTATCTAGCCTGGTAGATACATTATTCCATCAACCTCTGTCCCATGTTGTCTTCATCCTACTGGAACCCAGTTACTATACAGCTTAACACAACCTCAAACAAACAAATCAAAGAAATCACAAAAAAACTCACATGATAGACCACACATTTTTTTGAATGAACAATTTATAATCTTCACCTTGATTATATATTGAAAGAGCACCAGATATGACATTGAAACCCTGTACTTATTTTGAAGAGCAAATGGTGACAGCACTTGGAAGACAACCTTTTTTTTCATGGCGAAAGCCCACATACTTTTTTAAAGGGAATATACTGTACTGGAAAGACCAAAAAGCCTTCAAAAGGTGATCATGAGCTTTCTTCTTGCCAATGGTCTTAAATTCATGTATTGTCCATTTTAGAAACTTGCTGAAATTCATTTGCCCTGAAATGATCCACATTTTGATTAATAAGTGAGTAAATCAAAATGTTCAGCCCGAACATTTGAGGATTTGTGATTTAATAACTAATTACTCAAAATGTGGATCATTTGAAGGCAAATAAATTTCAGCAAGTTTCTAAAATAGACAATACATGAATTTAAGACCATTGGCAAGAAGATTGCTCATGATCACCTGTTTGAAAGGCTTTTTATCTTCCTAGTAGAGTGTATGCCCTTTAAACTGTCTTCAAAGGCCAATGTCTATAAAGGCCACTCAACTTGATATGCCAATGAGTGGTTAGCATGTACATCAAATGGAAGACAACCTTTGTCATGGTGAAAGAACAAACTCCAGTCAAACCTTTTTATACAGACCACCTATCTATAAAGACCATCAACCTACAATGACCAATCTCTATCAGGACCACCTTGGTGTGATTTCAATAAACAGGTTTGACTGTAAACACCGTGCAACACTGAACAAGCACACTGCCCTACTCTAGACTGGCAAAAGGAATCAAGTGAAAAATCACTGAAAATTGAGTTATTCATGTTTTTAGATTATACCCAGCATTTCATAAGTCATAAAGGCAAAATTTGAAAAAGGAATATTCAACTTGATGAGAGATACTCAGTCTACCATGATGTATATGGTACTGCATTGATGCAACTGCAAATGACTGACACATTTTGTTCATTTAAAAAAAGGTCAATTTGGTTACTTGCTTCCTTTTGTCAAAGTAGGGCAGCATAGACATATACTTCAGACATGTAAGCTAGACATATGGTGAACCAGAACAATAACAAGAAGAACATCATGGAATGCGTATTCATCGATTCACTGAACACGGCTTGTGCACCAAAGACACATTGACACTTCAGCAGTGGCCTGCCACTGATTCTTGATACTAGTAGTTTGTTGTTAGTGATTTTTTTATTGCATGGAAATTTATCTGAATTGATCAATATCTTCAATGAAGTTGCCACCAATCGCAATCCTTTATAAGACAGGCCCTGACTGGACTTGTTCCGTCTTATAACAAGTTGCGATTGATCCAAATCGATCAAGAGTTTAATATCTCTATTTTTTTTTTAAAAAATGGCCCTGAATATCTCGAATGAGATACACACTGAGGAAAGCAGCAAAGCTTTACATTTTGTCTGGATTTGAAAGAAAGACAGATGGTTGCACATATTTAATCAAACAATCACCAATCAAAAAAAGCGTAATAGCGCCCTCAATGGACAATGTGTGTACAGATGGCTGAACCTGTCAAACCAGGCCATATGCAGCACCAAGCAGTCTAAATCTAATCTAAGAGTTAGTGAAAAATTGGCGGCACGAAACACGGGCTCCACTGTTCGCCGGTCCAAGGTTGCACTGTCGCAAAATAAGTACCTCAAATGAAATAAATTCGCCAACACTAATGACTGCATAACTATATATATGTTGTGTTTTTTGTTATAATCATTTACATTTAAAAGTGCGAGAATTGAAAGGAGTAGCCTTCAGTTCAGAGTCCTTTAGGAAATATTTTCCCCTTCCTGTGTTTATGCTATAGTTTATGTCTTGCAATATTTTGCGCTACATTCAGTCATCATATGTACTGTGCTCATTTTGTCAAATAAATAACCTTAATGATAAAGGCTGTTATCACTGCGTATAGTGTGAAATGATATTTGACAGTTTCCAGTCCCTCCTCAATATACGACCTAGTGAGTGTTGTTGAATTTTAAATAAATTATGACTTTTAACCACATCTCAAAATCAGTAGTAACTGGGTAGTACAAATATAAGATTATGTAATATGAATGTCAGTGCCTACCATTGTTTCAATCTTGATTTTCCCCATACATTTATTATTTGCCTCAGACAACATATAACTCAAAAATATGGTGAACAGGATATAAAAAAAAATCACCCCCAGACTCATCTCATACATACCGTGATATATTTGGTGAGCAAGGAAGAAAAACCAGGGGCTTTGTCAGCTAGAAAAATACCTCCAGATTGAAACCTGTCTACACACCATGATAGCTTAAAATGTAGCTGAAAATAAAAACATACCAGCGGCTGAATTTAGTCTTTTGCCAGAAAGCAAGCATCAGTAGTGGTATAAAATTGACAAAAGTCGTCCCGAATAAAGAATGATATAACATGCTTTTCTCGTCCCTCTCGTTTATTTTGCTTTGGGCATCCCCAGGGCCAGACGTATCTGTTCCTCGCACATCGAGAGAATCTTGTGTCTGTTCTTGAGGATGCGCGCCCTCACGTGGTCGTTCATCACCTCCTGGACGCACGTCGCCGGGAACCAGCCGCGATCACGACGCCCCACGAGCTGGCCCTCATACCAACCTATAGAGGGGGTAAGATAAAAAACAAGGTGGAGGAAATGGTTTTAATGATGTATGTTTTCAAACAAGTTATTCACGATGTTTTGTCATTTAATCCTTTTCTCCCTATATTGATAATTGATGCAATTCCATATTTTGCTGTTTTTCCTGGCAAACCCTCGTACTAGTCAATCAAGGGTAGTAGATTTGAGATTAGAGTGGATTTAGAGTGGATTAGACAAGATATCAATGATGCATCTTTTCAAAGGTTGTTTCATAAGGCATATCAAAAATCCAAAAAAAATGTCTATACTTCCACACTTATCCTGGCTGTTGTAAAATAGGACCACTGGACCACATAGCTCATATAGCTTGAATTGCTGTATAGACATATGTACACATCTTTACAATGTACAAAATAACAAAAACAGAAGAGATAAAGGATTACACCTCATATTGTTTTTATTACTTCGTCTATATGAACATGTAGGTATATTTATATTGCTCTTCTAAAATGAGAACTCTGTGATCGATTTGTTAATCATCGAACTTAAAAATAAGGGTCCTGTTGCATAAAAGATACCAACTCTGTCATTAATGGTAACTACCATGGTAACGCCACTCGATAGCCAATAAAAATCAAGGTTGCTATTGGAAGCAAAGTTACCATCAATGGTTAGTTTTATGCAACAGGTATTTTAAACCTTTCAGTGTTATTGGTGCATGAAATGTGAAATACGTCAATGGGTTTTTCACTGCATGGTACTGAGAGACTTAATGCTGAGGTGAGGGTGGCATCTTATCGTACCTTCTACTTTCTTGTAGACGTCCACTCTGTCAGACACCTCCAGACTCAGCTCGTCACGGTCCGCTGCCTCGTAGTTGGCTGTACACACCACTTGAGGGCAGTCTTCAAGAAAGAAAAACAAACGATACAATCCAAAGTTAACTCTTGTCTGTGCTAGGATATACTGCTTCGTGGGATGTGTGTGTTATGGCTGCTTAAAAGGATCATGCAAAGACAAACATTGCAGGTACCATAGATGTAGTTGTTGATGCCTACGGCTCATTTTGACTCAGAGCTACCATACATGTAGTTGTTCAGTCTATGGCTCATTTTCAAATGAAGATGTATCTAATTTGAAATTCTTTTCACATAATTTTTTATCTAATGAATAATTCCATTCATAAGATTAATTTCACTTTGTTAACAGATATCTGTGTTTGGTAAAATATTCAGAGTATTAATCACTTTAGAAGGGAAGATAGAATATCTCACATCAAGTTGAATATTCCTTTTTTCAGATGTTGCCTGTATGTACATGTAGGGAATACTGGGGTAAATCTTAAAACATGAACAGCTCAATTTTCAGTGATTTGTCACTTGCTTCCTTTTGTCAAATAAGGGCAGATGTTTTGTTTCCATTGAGCGGTGTTTATCATACACAGTACCAGGCGCGCATGCAGGATTTTTGAAAGGGGGGAGGGGGTTTTCGAGCTGAATTTTGTTAATCTCTTGCCCAGTCTCTAAAAAGTGATGAGCAGGTGGAGGGGGGGGGGGGGGGGGGGGGGGAAGGAAATCGCTCTTTTTTTTTTCCTTGCAATTTCTTGCATCATACATTATAAGGTAGGGGTACCATCCATCTACCAGACCAACCTCTGGGAAGAAAAGCAAAAAAATAGAAAGAAATGGAAACGAAACGAAATGAAACAAAACGAAAGGGGGGGGG
>CAVLGW020000425.1:0-15070 GCA_963669155.1 Arbacia lixula
GGGGTAAATGTAGTTGTAATCGTACTGGTTATCAGAGCAGAATCGTTCTAGCGCCATCACGCGGTCAAAATTGAATTTAACATCATTGTTTTGTAGCACTTTAAGATCATGGTTTCCTTCCCGTTATCACAAAATGATCTAGAATCTTGGGAATCCAGTCATGGCAGTATGCCAGTTCATTGACTACACACCCAGTGATCTTAACTACTACTACTCCTAATCTGACTTGAGCCCATTCTTTAAAGCCCACATAATTTGCGGGCTGGCTTTTCTCCACTCAGGTAATAAGCAGCGCAACTCTCGCATAATCTGTTGTATGGACAATATGTGACAGGCTATGAATAAACTCCAATTTCTTGTTATGTAGAGTGCAATTAAGCAATTAACAGCCCTTTGGCTTTGGTCACTGTAGTTCCATGGCAAATGTATAAACTGTAACTGGACCAGAGTTCATGAGGCCTGAAAGTCGAAACGTGACTGAGCAACAGGTTCATACGTCCCTTTAAGCTTCATCGCCAGGACAGATAACTAGGCTATTATAACGGTTCATCCTGACCTTGACCTTGACTTTAACCTTGACCTACAGCTAGACTCATCTCCATGACACTAATGACATTGTCACCGACTTCAGTTCGTTCACTGAAGAACAAACGACACTCCCTTAATGTCAGACGCTGTGTCTCACCTGCCAACCTGTCAGGTGACCTACAATATACTCCTCAGCTCTGCCCTAGCCTACTTTGACTAGTCTAGGTTCTAGACTGTAGTTCATATGAACTGCTCCTTTTTTAATTCATTTATTCATATATTCATTTTGTCATACTCAAGCAACAAGTCTGCATGTGTAGACCAACATCACTTTGTTCTTAATTCTTTCATAGGAAAAGAGTGCTGTGAGACTTAAGTTGTACTTTTAGTACACGGGGGATCACTGCAATTCATCCCTTTGTGTGCCACATTCACGTCTGCTCTATGGACCTTAAGTCCTATAACTTGTGCAAAAATGCATCCATGGTTGAAAAAGAGTTAAAAGCACCAGTCAAAAAAAGACATTGTTCCAGAAATTGTATTGCAATCATGATCCCATTGCCTGTTTCAACTAACCTGTTTTCTTCCTCCTCATTTATCTTTATAGTGCTTAAAAATACAGCACAAAGCCTAGAATACAGGGTATACATTTGGAAAAGAAGGAGCATCATAATTTAATGGTACAAAATAGTTTATGCTTTCATCCTGTAGCAGTTCTTGTGATTCAAACAGATCTCAAAGTAATACAACCCAGACCAGCTGTTCAGCTCCTAATAACAAGTTGATTGCCAATCCTTTAACTCTCCCGCTTTTAAGTACAACATGTTTGTTTTTCAGATGCAAATGATGAACTGCTCCACTTTCCTTTTTTCTTTCAGATTAAGTTTCCATTACTCCGGTTATCCACCTTTCTTGGACATATGCTCACTTCATTACAATTCTTAATGAACAATCAAGGACATATGTTTTGTGACACCCAATCTCATTACTGTTATCCTAAACTTCAAACAGTCCTGGTGTTTCTGAAATGTGAATTTCCCTGTTTGGGTTTCATTTCTCATTAGAGAAAGTTTGTTCTGGCAATGGATTGATATTTTTTTTCCAACCATTCGCCATATGTTTTCTTGATTACAGTCCTATTCTTAATTAAAACCATGGACAACTGTTCTTAAGATACTCAACCTGTAAGGAGCTTTAACCTCATCTTTTTAATCCATTATTTGAATGTCACTTAGCCAGCTGTAAAACCATTCATCATTTAGTACTTACAACTTCTTCCACATCTGCACATTCGACTTTAAATTCATTGACACATCTGATATCTTTGACAAGGGCTTAATGATGCATGTACATTCTGTTTCATTTAAAACACACTCCATTCTTCCACCTGTTAAAGTACATTTTTACAGATACTGCTAAGCTTCCTTATGCTTCACACACATCCTGTTTATCATTTCCATCTGTGTAATTTGTATTATTTTACTGACAGTCACTCAAAGATACCAAGCCTCATTCACAAACTTCAAGATGACACAGAATAGGAATGACACAACATTAATGTGAAAATGGAGATCTACCTTTCTTTGACAAAAGGAAGCAAATAACAAACTTGACTTGTAAATGAGCAAAATGTGTCCCTTATTTGCATTTGCATCAATGCAATACCACATCATGTTAGATTGAATACCTCACATTAAGATGAATATTCCTCTTCAGATATTACTTACAGGTAGGGAATACTGGGTACAATCTAAAAACATCAACAACTCAACTTTCAGCGATTTGTCACTTGCTACCTTTTGTCAAAGTTGGGCAGTAATGTCTTTCTATGATTTACCCGATTGTTAGACATTGCATTGAGAAATATTTGTTGCATTATACATTTTGAGGAGAGATATTTTTTCACAGGGGCCCTTTTTTCATTCATGAGGGCCCTCCTGTGTGCATTGCGGGGCATAATCGGCCCGAGCCCTCCTCTTATCTTGTTTTCACTTTAACAGCCTGGCAAATTACATGTATTCATCTACGTGCTGGCAGCGATGAAGCTAGGATTTTTTCAGCGGGTGGGACGGGGGGGGGGGGGGGAGGCTTAAGATTTTGTAGGGGGGCACCAAAGTAGTGTGCCAGATGAAATTCTGCTCTATGGGAGTCATGTTGGGGGATACCTGGGGGGGGGGGGGGCACGTGCCCCCCAGGAACCCCCCAACCCCCCCCCCCCCCCCATATCTACGCCCCTGTGTGCTGGGAAATGCCGGCATCTTGGGCTCCCAAGCTAAGAATATACTAAAGGACAACCAAAATGTGTGTGTTGGTCTATATATGAGCTCCTTGTGGTGCGAGACTGTTCACATCTTTATCCAATAACTCCTTCAAGGCTATTCCAATCGCTGGGGTTCACAGTCAAACCTACCATGCCATGTGGACGCCACATTTTTGCCTTTTTTTCATTGATTTCTGTTTTCTCCCTTTACCTCCTTGCATGCCAGGGCCCTGTCGCATAAAACCTACCATTGATGGTAACTTTGCTATCAATGGCAGCTTCTCTGGAAACCTTGAATTTTATTGACTGTCCAGCGATGTTACCATGGTAGTTACTATTGATGGTAAAGTTACCATTAATGGCAAGTTTTATGCAATGGGGCCCAGATGTGTGTATTTATGCACAAGCAATACACATAAATCCCATATAGCGCCACTTTACCTGGTATAAAACAGGTTAATGCTTTATTGCTTTTGAGTTTCAAATCAGTAAGCAGAGTTTTCTCCGATGTTCAAGGATAATGGCAGGTGGGATTTGAGGGGGATGTATCGTGATGGTGCCCTCATGACTTACCACTCAGAGTAGTCAGTAAACATTCATGCATTGTTGACTTTGTTGTCTTCAAAATAGAGTTGTGTACGAATGTGTGGACTCAGCATTTGAGCTGATCATCGTGGTTTTAAAATGTTTGAGAATGGTCCAATTGTCTGTACAAGTATGTGTGTTTATCTGTCTGTCTATCTGTATGTCCCCCCCCCCCCTCTATCTGTTTGCCCATCTGTCTTTCTGTCTCTGTTTATCTGTCTAGGCAGTAGGCACATAAATCTGTATTATTTTATCTGTCAGTCTGTATGTATGTCTGTCATTCCATCTGTCAGTGCTTCAATCTATACTGTTTGTAGGTAAATATCTGTATTATTTTATCTGTCAGTCTGACTTTGTCTGTCAATATGTCCATCTGTCATTGTTTCAATCTGTTTGTCTATCAGTATGTCTGTCAGTCTGCTAGAGTGTCTGTCTGTCAGTTAGTATGTCCATCTGTCTGTCTCTCCCTGTCCCTCATCTATATTCATCGATAACCATCTCTCCTTTCGCTCTTGACCGTGAGACTTTAAGGATCGGTCAATTTCCTGCTTTCCATCGACATTTCCTTCGGGATGCTCCATCGGGTTATACCACATCTGTTGCGAGTCTGGCCTGATAAACCAAGGGGGAAACAACCAGGTGATAATGACCATGCTCCTGGGAAGCTTCTCAGGAAACTTTGCTGAGAAACTTCAAGCGGTAAGCATTGAAAACAGGTGAAGCGGAAAGAAGTCACAGTGCAAGAAGCTTTCGTTTACCTGAAGTCCGTATTCTACATGTTGTTAGTCTGGCTTCCGAGTTGTTTGGACATTTCTATGCCACACGATTCAATAACGGGGTCTGAATGCAGTAGACTAATCAAACTGAGAAAAGAGATGAATGATACAATGATTAGTCTTAGAATATTAGACTCTATTTTTCAGTTCTGATCAATATTGTCTGACAGCCTGGAAGCCAGTCAGAGGAGAACGGACTAGCATCTAGTACTATATAGATACTATCTAGAAGCTGTGATTGTGGGGTTGGGCGTAAAGGGCATATACTGCACTGGGAAGGCAAAAAAGCCGTCAAAATGTAATTGTTAGCAATCTTCTTGCCAATGGTCCTTAATTCATGTATTGTCTATTTTAGAAGCTTGCTGAAAGTTTTTTGCCCTCAAATGATCCACATATGGATTAATTAATGATTAATGATTAAATCCTCAAAATGCCCTCTTCAGGAGGCAGGCACGGAAGAGGGCTTAGTCTTTATTGCCTGACTGAGTTGTTTCCAGACATAGATCAGGGAAAAAATTCATTCAACATTTTTGGGGGCTACTATTTAGCACATTGGCCAATTTATCTACAATTTTACATTGTATCTATGGGATTTTTGAGGGCTCTTTCAACATTTTCCAGAGCTCTTTTAATCATTTTGGGGGCAAAATCGCCCCAACCCCCATGTATTTTTTTCCCTGCCATCGATACACCCCAAAGTCTAGAGCTTAGGCTAATCTGAGACAAACAAGAGCTTCTTTGATGATGATGGTCTTTAAGGGAGGACCATCGACAGCGATGATAAGCAGAACAGGTTCATGAGAACTTCTTCCCTGTAGTTCAAGGTGACGACTAAGGGGGGGGGGGGGGGACAAATTGCCACCTGCCATCCTGATGCACAAACAGACACAAAGACAGACATCCCCCCACACATGGACACACACACGTATACAAACACAGTGTTGCCAATTTGCCACCCCGCATCTGGAAAAAGAGCGGCTCCCATCAGTCAGTGGGTATTGTCGCATCAATCAAAGACAGGATTCCTTGTGTACATCGCGCACAGTCAAGGCACAAGACACTGGATCATAGTCTGGTTCTCAGGTTGTGTGACATTTATAATTTTACATGAAATAATAGCAATTAATGATATGGATTACAATCAGTCTCGTTGATATAATAGACTAATTGCCTTAAATAGGCTTTGAAAGCTTCAATGTCATGTAAATATTTCATGTCTTTCACAGATCTCTTTTTATCAGTAAGGAATAGAAGAAGAGGAAAACATTGTCATTGTTTCCATTTTAAGACAAACATTTCAAAACTTTTCACAAAAATTGATCATGATTAAAATAGTTAATTTTGCCTGACCGTCATATCTTAAAATCAATAAAAGAAGGAGATATAGAGGATGGACAGGGACACACCAGTTATAATGTTGCTTTGAAATAAAAATGTCCTAAAGGATATTTACACAGGCAGCAAAAAGTGAAAGTTTGGGGGGAACTGGCACACAGTTTTTTTTTTTTTTTAAATCCTGCTCCAGAGTTTGAATTTTGCTGACATTTTTTGGAAACCTCACAAGTTTTTGCCAGTGTAAATAGATCGCACACGATATATCCCTAACTGTCAAGACATTTTACATGCAATTCAAAGAACATGGACAAGATGTGGCAGATGAGCACTAATTGCCCCAAAAGCTCTTGAGTTCTGCTAACAATCAAACTGCATGTTTTTTAGCCTAGTGTGAATGGTAGGATGATTTTTTTTCTTTTTCAAAAAGTTACTTTTTATTAGTGTAAATATGCCTCATGCTTGACCTTGGTGACCCCTGTGAAGGGATGAGAATCTAGCACGCCATGGGTTAACACCCCTCTCATCTTCCTTCCACTTAGACACAACAGAAATGACTGGATCATCACCATAATCCTCTCTCTCTCAGACAAATGAACAAATTAGAAACATCACAGGGGTGAAAGATACTTATCTCATTTTCACCATTTTGGGGGATAAATTGAAGGAAACATTCCCTGGTTACTCTGGGGATTTATTCACTCATCCATCACGTGCTGGTTTCTGTGATTGGTCTCGAAAACCGCATGCTTTTCCCTCTCTTCCACCGTGATTTGAAATTGTGTTCGTTGGTCTCTCCCCTTTCCTGGTTCAGTGGCATGATGTCACCGTGTGATGTCATGTGTGGTTACCGAGAAGCTACATCAGGTTTCATAAGAGCCGATCACTTCCCCGCGTTCAATGTCCTGTTTTTCGCTCGCTGTTTTGTCTTCTTAGTTTGTGGCGGAGGAAGGGGTGAAGACAATGGGACAGGGATGCTACGTGCTGATGTCGGTCGCAGAATGATATTAAGACAAAGTCATTTCAGCCAGGGTAGCCCCAGGAATTTAGTATTACCGGGTCATTGGCAGGTCTCAATATGTCTCCTGGGTATGGAGCCGCAATGTGGTTTCGGTGTCTTGGTGAAGAACATCATTAAAGGCTGTTAAATTTGAAGCACATCGCATTTCTAATTGGAAAGCAACACAAGTAGAGTTTATCCCTTTCAAAGTATTAAATGTTGGCCATCGCATTGTGTATTCAACGTTTAAAATGTTACTCCCTTCACAGCCATGAATATGGCTCAAAATAAAACCGCTTACAAGCAAAAATAGAAGAATGCGAGGAAAAGAGAAGAAAGGGGGAGGTGTATGTGGGTGTACTTGTGAGTATGTTAACAATAAAGGTGTGGTATACGGAATAAGCATAAAATTCTCACTATTCTCACTTCATTTTCAAGGCCAACAAATGTGATATAGCCTGAAATGAACTTGAAATTGGCAAAATAATCAGACTAATGTTTCTTGCAAAACCTGCATAATTCATAGGGGTCTGTCTGAGCCTCACATTGCCATCTATGGACTGATTGGTGAGGGATCCTGAAAGACACACCCAGGTACCACAGTAGGGGATTAAACCTGTAGCCTAAGGGTCACAGTGTCAATTCACAACCACTGCACCACGATATCTCAATGTTATAACGTTGGACTGGAAAGGTCTATGACTGGTTTAGAACAGTAAATAATAGGAATAATATGTGAAAAGCAGACCTGGAAAATAAACCTAATAAAAAAGAGAGATGAAGGACTGTACAATAATTAAATTGAGCACTCAAAAGTGGGAAACACAAACCAGATATACGCTAATGAAAAAGGGAAAAGGGAGAAAATCTGAGATGCGTGGCGTAGTTTCGATAGGAAAAGGAAAAATTAGAGATGAAGTTTGAAGGGGAAACCCAAAGTAAATGATGGTTACGCCTCAGCTTCCTGGCTAGCTAACTCATCGCTCTGTCAGGAGTTTGTGACCCATGTTGATGAACTCTTTGGCAGCTTAAGCCTTAAATCACCAGGCCTTGAAAACCCTACTGGCTTACTACACATCTTCATGCCAATGGTAATGAGAGAGCTATTTAACCCTTACATTACCAGTGGGGTGTTTCACCAAGCTGTTCGTAAGTTACGAACGACTTTACGAACGATTGGTGATCCCTTCTTAAGCTAAATGCGATACCACACTATGTTCATTGAGAATCTGATTTAGCACAAGAAGGGATCACCAGTCGCTCGTAAAGTCGTTCGTAACTTACGAACAGCTTGGTGAAACACCCCCCAGGCCTTGAAAGCCCTACTGGCTTACTACACATCTTCATGCCAAAGGTAATGAGAGAGCTATTTAACCCTTACATTACCAGGCCTTGAAAACCCTACTGGCTTACTACACATCTTCATGCCAATGGTAATGAGAGAGTTAAGCCTTATATTACCAGGCCTTGAAAACCCCACTGGTTTACTGCACATCTTCATGCCAAAGGTAATGAGAGAGCTATTTAACCCTTACATTACCAGGCCTTGAAAAATCTATTGGCTTACTACACATCTTCATGCCAAAGGTAATGTCAGAGCTATTTAACCCTTATATTTCCAGGCCTTGAAAACTCTTTTGGTTTGCAACACATCTTCATGCCAATGGTAATGAGAGAGTTAACCCTTACATTACCAAGCCTTGAAAACCCTACTAGCTTACTACACATCTTCATGCCAATGGTAATGAGAGAGCTATTTAACCCTTACATTACCAGTGGGGTGTTTCACCAAGCTGTTCGTAAGTTACGAACGACTTTACGAACGATTGGTGATCCCTTCTTAAGCTAAATGCGATACCACACTATGTTCATTGAGAATCTGATTTAGCACAAGAAGGGATCACCAGTCGCTCGTAAAGTCGTTCGTAACTTACGAACAGCTTGGTGAAACACCCCCCAGGCCTTGAAAGCCCTACTGGCTTACTACACATCTTCATGCCAAAGGTAATGAGAGAGCTATTTAACCCTTACATTACCAGGCCTTGAAAACCCTACTGGCTTACTACACATCTTCATGCCAATGGTAATGAGAGAGTTAAGCCTTATATTACCAGGCCTTGAAAACCCCACTGGTTTACTGCACATCTTCATGCCAAAGGTAATGAGAGAGCTATTTAACCCTTACATTACCAGGCCTTGAAAAATCTATTGGCTTACTACACATCTTCATGCCAAAGGTAATGTCAGAGCTATTTAACCCTTATATTTCCAGGCCTTGAAAACTCTTTTGGTTTGCAACACATCTTCATGCCAATGGTAATGAGAGAGTTAACCCTTACATTACCAAGCCTTGAAAACCCTACTAGCTTACTACACATCTTCATGCCAATGGTAACGAGAGTGTCAATCCTTACAATTCCATGCCTTGAAAACTCAATTGGTTTGCAACACATCTCCATGCCAATGGTATTATTATTATTATTATTATTACCTATTACTTATACTGCGCTTTTCCCGTAAGGCCCAAAGCGCTTGCAATGAACTAAATAGAATTACATAATCTGAAACTACGTACTACAAAAGAGATGGGTTTTTAACGCCTTTCTGAAAATTGATAGTGATGGAGACTGTCTAATTGTAAGTGGCAAATCATTCCAGTGTTTTGAAGCTGACACAGTGAAAGTTCTATCGCCGGCTAATGTACAAGTTTTTGGATATGTGAGACGAAGAGTGTCACTGGCCGACCTAAGTGCTCTTGCTGGTGTATACAGAGTCAAGCAGCTAGTTAGATACTCTGGAGCCTGTTCGTTCAGTATTTTGTAGACAAACAGCAGTAGTTTGAATGTAATTCTCTGTTTCAAGGGGAGCCAGTGGAGAGAATTAAGGAGTGGTTGAGAAGGATGATCTCGGGAAACCTGCAAAATTAAGCGCGCTGCCCAATTTTGTAGTCGTTGAACACGAATTAATTGATTAGAGAGAATTGTAGAAAGAAGCCTGTTGCAATAATCAATGCGAGATAGAACTAACGAACGAACAGCATTGTGACAGGCAGATTGATCTATGAACCTTCTGATTCTAGAAATGTTCCGTAAATAGAAAGTAATTGTGCTACAAATATGAGAGATATGGTACGACATTGACATGCGGGAATCAAATAAAACACCAAGGTTTCGTATTTTTTCTGAGGGTCTAATGAGTGTGCCGCCAACATCAAGCTGGACATTTGGGAGACTGCGCAAGTTGTAATTAGAGGCAGCGACAAAAAATTCAGTTTTTGAGTCATTAAGTTTGAGCTTATTCGTTATCATCCACTGTCTTATATCTAGTATACAATTTTGAAGTTTAGCAAGTGCGTTATCGAGAGCTCCTGGAGTCTTAGGATCAAAAGAAATATATAATTGTATGTCATCAGCATAAAAATGATAGTTGACACAGTGATACCGGATGACATCGCCGACAGGAAGAGTATATATTGAGTAACCTATTGGACCGACTATTGACCCCTGAGGGAGTCCAGATTTCAGAGTTGTGGGATTTGACAATGTGCCGTCAATTTCGACTTGTGATGTCCATCCAGACAGATATGATTGGAACCAGGATAAAGCTGTAGACCGAACACCTATTCTATTGAATAAACGAGATATGAAAATTTGATGATCTATTGTATCAAATGCTGCTGATAAATCCAACAGTGTCATAAAAACTACTTTATTTGAGTCAAGGGAATACATGATGTCATTTTTTACTTTAATCAGAGCTGACTCAGTGCTGTGACTTGGCCTATATGCAGATTGGAGAGGATCAAAAAGATTATTAGATTCAATATGGTCAGCTAGTTGCATGCATGCCGCTTTCTCAATGAGTTTTCCTAAAAATGTTAAGTTTGAGACTGGTCTATAATTAGTGATATCATTTACATCCGACCCCGACTTCTTCAGAAAAGGTTTGATGATTGCTGAGTGTGCTTGATCTGGGAAGATACCTGTGGAAAGAGATTGATTGATTACATTTGTGATCAATGGTAATAACTGAGCAATGTTTTCTTTCACAAGCCAAGTAGTGAGCCAAGTAATGAGAGAGTTAACCCTTACATCACCAGGCCTTGAAAACCCCACTGGCTCACTACACATCTTCATGCCAATGGTAATGAGAGTGTTAACCCTTTACATTACCAGGCCAGCATGGAAGCCTGGTCAGTTTAAAGGGCATATACTGTACTGGGAAGGCAAAAAAGCCTTCAAAATGTAATTGTTAGCAATCTCCTTGCCAATGGACTTAAATTCATGTATTGTCCATTTTAGAAGCTTGCTGAAAGTTATGTGCCGTCAAATGATCTAAATTTGGAGTAAAGAGTTATTTTCACAAATCCTCAAATGTTCGGCCCGAACATTTTGAGGATTTAATCATTAATCATTAATTACTCCATATGTGGATCATTTGAGGGCAAATAACTTTCAGCAAGCTTCTAAAATGGACAATACATGAATTTAAGACCATTGGCAAGAAGATTGCTAACAATTACATTTTGAAGGCTTTTTTGCCTTCCCACTGCAGTATATGCCCTTTAAATGGGAATCTCTTTTCTTCTCTTCTCTTCTCCCATGGTCAGCAAGTCAATTGGCCAGAGAGTAAATGGTCAATTCACCAGTTGATTAGCCACTGGAGTCTATTTCTTCCGCCCGTCTCAGCCCTACAAAAGACACAACGCAATTTGTGGCTTAGAAAACCTGCTGACAATCTCCCCTCTATATTGATGGGAATAAATGTTTCTTAAGATGGTTGTTTATCTGCGGGGCCAGTGAGGTTTCCCTCTGAAGCTTCTCATTAGGTTGAATTCACAAGGAAACTATTCATTTTTTAGAGTACAAAACAAGAATACTTCCTAATCACAGGAAACTGACTTGGTATGCAGACAATATTACCTCTGGAAGAAGACGGTTTGGACACTATGTAATAGTTGGTCAGTCAGTTTCTTGGAAATTGGCTGATAATGGATGCCATTGTACAACAGCCCTGTGCGCTATTGAAATTTGAGTAAGATTTCCCTGCTCAAAATGACAAATTTTGTTTCATTGGTTTGTTATTTTGTCATCGACATGTCACACCTGGAAATCTTTAAAAAAATGTTGCAAAACGGGTCTACACATATGCCTGGTAATTCAAGAAAGTATATGGCATGTAGATCTTGGATAATAACTCTATAATTCTAGGATTTTACGATAGGGTCGTTTCTTCATCATTATTTGACGAAAACCTATGAAACATCTTTCTGGGAATACCAGCGCGATGTTAAACACAGTCCAGAGCAAATGACTTTAGTCCTTCACGAAGCTACATAAGCCTTACCTCAGTCTCAGAATATACCCTACAGAATTTTGATATACATTTTTGTATAAGATATAAACAATTTGTCATCTTTTTGCACTTTTGGGTTGTAGCCTGTTGGTTCAAACGTCCCTTTCAATGAAATTGGCTGCAGATGGAAGGGATGATGATGCATGGGAGAGAGGGGAGAAAGGGGGAGAGAGAGAGAGGGAGAGAGAGGGAGAGAGAGGGAGAGAGAGGGAGAGAGAGGGAGAGAGAGGGAGAGAGGAGACAGAGAGAGAGAGAGACAGAGAGAGACAGAGAGAGACAGAGAGAGACAGAAAAAGAGACAGAGAGACAGAAAAATAGAGAGAGACAGAGAGACATAGGGAGAGAAAGAGGGGAGAGAGAGGGGAGAGAAAGAAAGACAGAGAGAGAGAGACAGAGAGAGAGGGAGGGGGGAGATGGGGGAGAGAGTGGGAGAGAGGGGAGAGAGATGGGGGAGGATTGGGAGGGGGAGATTAAGCTAGACACATTTGATGTTTTTGATGCCTTTTGGGGATTTATGATTCAGAGAGTTGCACTTATGAGGGCATTGGTTTGTAGGGGGTTCAACCCTGGTTTACACCGTTGGAGCTTAATTTTGTTGGAGACTAAATTTGTTTCTTCTTTGACATAGTTCTATTCTTTCCTTCTCCTCACCCCCCCCCCCCTCTCTCTCTCTCTCTCTCTCTCTCTCTCTCTCTCTCTCTCTCTCTCTCTCTCTCTCTCTCTCTCTCTTTCTCTGTCTCTTTCTTCTATTCATGTGGGTGTTACCACACTTTGTATGTGCCATTGATACACTTTTGAACTAGCCAAACATACAATAACTGTTTATAACCCATAAAAAAAGTGAATAATATTCTGAAAATTCTTTATCTCATTCAATACCATTGGCCTGCAGATATGTTACAACTCAATGGAGATTTCACATTTCAAGGCCTGATACTCTCAGTGTTAATAAGACAGATATTCACATACTCTCAAATGAAATATAACCCTTTGTATGCCATGGGTCCTTGTTTTTACAAGTAACTAACACAAATCAAATAAAGCTGCAGTTTATCTAGCTCACAAGCGCTTAATGAGTCGTTGATAAACCTTGCCGATCGCTTCAAATTCCCCAGACTCCATTTAAACGCCTAATCAGTTTCGGCAACCAATGTCCCAATTTTTCGCAATCCGCGGCCAATCATTATTTCCTTCTCCCAGACCACTCGAGAGTGAGTTATCACACGGAGCTTCCATTTTGATCAGATGAGTTATGAATGTACATAGCACGACCTCCACCCGTGCAGGGAACAGCTATCAGGTTACGACTCAGACCTAGGGAGGGAAGACACCCATTAAAGACACATCAAACACTTTGGTTTGAGGAGATAAAGACCAGATTCGGACAAGTTTTGACTTCCAGGAGAAGGAACATCTCCAACGTGCTCCAAACGTTCGTCATGAATGCAGTTAGAATCAAACAAACAATTTGTTTTGGCTAAATACATACATGTGTATCAAGATATATCATATTGCAGGAAAATATTGAACAGTTTGCAACATAGAGTGTATCAAACGTTCTTTGAAAACAATTCCATGTGTAAGTACATACCGTTTAGAAAATAATAAAACCTTCGGCAACTCCATGCAGTGGCATTCTTTCAAGATAATGAAAATGAAATAAAAGCAAGGGAGCAGGAAAGAAAAGACAACCAGTGAAAAGAGAGAGAATGAAGTAACGCTTGCAGAGTGACCTAACTGGCTGTGTATCTTTACAGTCCTAACCCAAAAAATTGGAACACACATTTTATAATTATTTGAAGTATTATAACCATAGCAACATCTACAATGCTGAAAGCTCATTGGCCATTTACACTGGAGTTACAATTACTTTTAAGCTATAAACATTGAAATGCTATGCAACATGATTCTCCTGTGAGGAAAGATGGTCGTGAATTGGGTCAAGGATGTTAGGGCAGTTCCATGGAACCCAGAACACAGCAGCCATTCCTCAACTTATCAACAAATTTCCTCCTCCATTCCGTTTTAATCTATTCTTAAAGAGCATAATGACAATTATTTAAGTTATTACTGCTATAAACTTTTTTATCTGGGTCAGAGGAGCAGAAGAGGGGGGACTATTGGGAGAAGATGAACGTGTTTTGGATGATAACGGGCAGGAAACGAAGAAGGGGTAGTCAACACGTAGGACTTCTTGGGTTTCTTCTGGCTTCTACGGCTCGAGGAAACAGACATTTTGTGACCTTCAATTTCTGTCATCTTGTCTCAGAACATTTCCTTATTTTAAAAAATAATTTATCACATTTTGTGCATAAAACAAAGCTCCTCCATTCTTCTTTTTTCCTTTTACAAAATTTGACTCAAAAACTTTTCATTTTCTCTTCATTCAAATTATTTTCATTTGCAAATTTGAGCCAAAACTTTTCATTTTCTCTTCACCTGAACGATGAATATGTTTGCTGGTATTCCTTGATATGACCTTACTAGCCTCATTCCCAGGCTTTGAGGATATTTAAATCCAAACTGGTCTTGGTGATGCAGACTAATAGCTTTTATATTCATATCTGGCAGTGGGATACCGTGATAGAAAAGAAAACTAGTCTTGTTTGTAATTCAGACCTGTTTGTACCTGTGATGCTTTGGATTATATTAATGTCCGACAGACTGCAAGTCAGGCTAGGTCAGACTGGTCAGAAGGTCAGTCCAAACTAAGTCAGCCAAGAGTCTGGGCCGGATATCCACACTTCCCAAAGTCCTCATCACTCTTCTCAAAAAAGATCACAGACACTTAAGTCACTATGACGATTATGATCATTGACGAGCACTTTTAGACCAAAGACTAAGACAGTAGAGACTTGACAGCCACATCCCCAGGTTTGCAACTGCACATCTTTGTCTTCCTTTTTTTTTTGGGGGGGGGGTGCTTCCACAAATATCAAGTCCAGATATCATCCGAGATGTCGGATGAGATATTGTTATCACCTGCTATATTATTAAGAGCATCACTTCTCTTACGTTTTGAAAACAAAATATAACTTCCTTATGTACAGTAGTATAGCCTAGGTACTAGGCTACGAGTTGCATGGGCAAAAACCCAGTCTGTTAACAACTAAGTCTTTTGAAAACAGACTACACCCTAATCATGTCATGACTCCTCTGGCTTCTTCCCCTCTGAGAGAGGATAGGATTGGGACATAGTCTGTGTTACCAGACATAGTTCTTAACAGACTGGGT
>CAVLGW020000426.1:0-15066 GCA_963669155.1 Arbacia lixula
AATAGAGCATGCACACGGTATCACGGTATCATGGTATTTGTATTCTCCTTCATAAAGGATGAGCTCTTCCAAGGCCACTGACTGATTAACAAGGATCTTTACAACCCTGCGGTGTCAAGCATCGGTAGCCTTCTCCCAGGACTCCAGGACAGCCATCTTTTTTCCTGCTTCCTCTTTACTCCAATGAAGCAAAAAACAGTGCTACCAAAATTATCATTGTTAAAGGGTAATGACATCCTGATATATTGAATATAAGCAGAAAATCAGATAAACAAATGGCAAAACTTCAACAAAAAAAAAAAAACAGTCATACAGTATGATATACCAAGATTATTTGTGTTCGAAATTTAAACTATTAATATTAACAGTCAAGATGGCATACAGCTTGTTCTGCATGGACATTGTGGGCTATCTTTAGTAGATATGTATACAACAGACAACGCTAAAGTCGAAACAGTGACAAAATTGCCACAAAACTTCCTCTCATGTTCACATGCATAGCTTCATGAAGATAAATGAAGGGATAATTTCTTATTTCCCAACAATGGCAAGAGTTGACATAATCATGCATTAATGTAGTACATTCTTGCATACTAGATCAAACAAAACTTAGTATTCAGTCACTTTTTTTAATTTTACAAGTCACCTTTTTTTTAATGTATTCACACAAAAATACAGCTCATTTATTGGATTCATGTATATCAGCTTAGATAACAATGCCCTTGAACTCCAACACTGCCATCAATCAAATTGTTGAACACCTGCTTATTATCACTGCTTAACCAAATCAAATTAATATTGCACGGATTTGAATTGATTCTATAGCTAAGCATCATCTTTTCAAATTCATTGATGCAAAGATAGATGCCATGCAATACATAAAATTGCGATAGCTCTATTATCATCTGTACCAGAAAGAGAGCTCCATTCACAGTTACAAAGTGACACAAAAATGTTTTAAAATTTCATGCATACAGTGCAGACAGTAACTAACAGTAACCTCAAAGCCTATCCCAGGTTTGTTCAAGTACCAGCAACTAATAGATTTAACGTGCATTCCACCAAATAAAAGTAAATCACTAAATACAGGTGAATGTACTCTGCAGCGAGGTGAAAATGTGAACACATTACAAAAAAAAATATCTATTCATTTAGATGCATTATTACTTTAAGATCATTCTGGCAAGCATTTTGCAAGAGGATGTGCACACTTTCTCTTTCACACTTTCTTTTTCATCGGTCTCGTTGTTTTAATCTCTGGGATTTGTCGTCATTGTTTTACCAGTTGATTGCTGTCCCTTCCTCTCTGCTGAGTGGTCTCTCAGGTGAAACCACTTCCTCTGAACACATCTATGTCATGGCAGGAAGCTCACAACATACTGCAACACTTAGTGAGGGACATACAGTTTCCATTTAACCCTCATTTAACCCATCTTTCACTGATCACTGATAGTTACATGTCAATTATAACACAATTTACTGCGTATGGGACTGAGGGTGTGAACATATTTACACATCTATGTCATGACAGGATGTTTACAACCTACTGCAGCACTTAGTGAGGGACATAGAGTTTCTATTTGACCCTCTCAGCACCAATCACTGATAGTACTATCACTCCCATGTCAATTATAACACAATGTATTGGCTATGGGACTAATATGCTTTTCACACTGGCAAAAATTAGCCCCGTACTATCCTTAGCCCCGTACTATCCCGTATCCCGTACTATTTTTTGAAGCTTTTCACACTGGCATTTCTTAGCCCCGTACTATTTCTTAAACCCGACTAGCTTTTCACACTGTTCTCACTCGAAATCGTTAGCCCCGGACTTTCTCGCCAGCTTATGAATATTTATGAGTGTACGTCTTGCACATCGGCTCTTTACCACTCCGCATCAAGGTCACTCGCCCGCCGGGCCTTATCTGATTGGTCTCGGCGTTTTGGCCTTGAGAACTGACACCGCATTTCCTTAGCCCCATACTATTTTTTGTTTCTGTTCACACTGGCGCTCTTAGTCCCGGACTATTCGGCTTGGCCCTGCAATTGCGGTGTTAGCCCTGCTTTTTTGCAGGGCCAAATAATCCTGGATTATTGGTGGGGCTAGCCTACTTTGGTAAAAACCAATGTGAACAGAAAGTGGTCTAAGCTTAGCCCCGTACTATAGGTGGGGCTAAGGGGGGGCCTTAGCCCCACCTATAGTACGGGGCTAAGGAAATTTTTGCCAGTGTAAAAAGCATATAAGAGAGTTAAAACGTATGCGGTATAGCATGAGATTGTGAGCCACAAGTTTATATTCAGCACCACCCATTGAAAGAGGATCAGTATTATTACTCTTAATGTTATTGCTTTCTTTGAGCCACAAGTTCTATAGTTGTACAAAGTGCATCTGACAAGAAGTTCCATTCTGCCCCTTTTGAGCCACAAGTAAAAGATTCTCTGGTGACCACCCAAGTGCCACTTCATACTGTGTGGAATTAATCATGCATGAATCATTTGTCTGCTGCATTGTCAGGCAAGGGGTGTCGGAAGGGGGGAAATATGCAAGGGCCTATTTGTTGTCACCATATCACTTTACCTTATATAGTTCATCCTCCATGTGTGAGGGATAAACATAACAGCAAAGTGTACTATTCAGTGACTCTTTATTACAAACAGTAAATCAGTTTGAATAATGAAGATACCTAAGTCATTTAACTCTTTGAGCAAATCAGATTTTGACAACCTTGCTTTAGTTTCTCTTTATTCAGTCATGCACGAGTTATGTATTTAACATCTGTTGTATATGCATCCAATGAAAAGGGTAGAAAACTAGCTTACTCCCCGACTGAAATGGGAACAAATTTGGGATTTCCTGTAACTCATCGGAGAAAGCGCATTATCATAATTCCCTCTTGCACTGCCCACAAAAAACGATTCATACCCACTAGAGTTGAACGCTCTCCAGATGAGCACATTTTCAATGAAGGGCTAAATCTACATGTAATACAGCATATCAATGCCGACCATTTTTTTTTAGCACACAGCTGTGTGCAGCGACTAAAGCGAAAAAACTTTAAGCCCTGCAGACCAGGCCTATGGGCATAGTCATGATTAATGCAGGACAGTAATCCTGGTATGGATGGCATAGGAAGGAAACACTTGGAATCACTTCCTGATACGACCTGTTCCATTGGGCTACAATGTACAAAGAACTAATGAGTTTATAGGCCATATGCATCTCAACGGATCACAATAGTTTTACAGATATAATACACTGTACACCGCTTTACCACCCCACCCCCCCTTGTACAAAAAGACCACCTGAATATAAAGACTACACTTTTGGTTTCTCTCAGAAAAATTGTATCTCATTGAAGCTGGTATCAAAATAACATGTACATAAAGACCACCAGCTCATAAAGATCACATATTTTGTCTCCCTTGGGCGGTCTCTATAGGTTTTGCTGTACAAGCTCGTCCCTACATACATAATATTACAGAGTCCTTTCATATGTGCTGATGCCAAATATGCCTCCAATAAATGTTTTTTGTGAGATGAATTTGATGTGAAAAGAGGGAGTTGGCACATTCAAGTCTGGTGTCAAAAATGGAGGGTGACGGATTAGGTGGTGCAGCCAGAGAGGCATATTGAAGGGAAGAATCACAGAATTTGGGATGCAGAGGTAGGATGAAAATTAGCCTCAAACTTTGGAATTGAAGGTCAACAGTTTGCTGTGTGTCTATACAACCAACAGCGTAGTCATAGCTGCTACATATATCTCCAATGTGGGTGTTTTGCCAGTTGGTCTATTCTCAATTGGTCTCATAGTGCATCTTTCAAATTATCCTTTTTAAATGAAAGTCTCTGACCCCAAACACTAACCCTAACCACTCTAAATCTGAACCTTAGCTCATTCTTCTGGATGAAATGGGAACTAGACAAAATAGGGTTAGACCAACTGGTTTTATGCACAGTCGCTTTGTATAGAAACTCCCCCGAAAGCGTTGTAGAAAATGCAAAGCAATAATGCCACAATTTTCTGCTCCTAGAACTAAATACACAACCAAAAAAGGTAAGTGAGAACCAGACACCTACATGTAATATGACGGCCCATTTCAAATAAGAAAAGCATGATTTTAGCTCTAGTATTGGCACTTGAGATCTGAATGTGGAAGAGGGGTTAGCTTACGGTAGCTAGAGAGCGAAGAGGGGGTCCATCACTGACACATAGTAATTAGAGCGGCTGTGCGCTGAAGGAAACTCAGCTAATTGACTGCCGGCCCCCTGCCCCAGGCTAGAAACCCTCCGGTATGCCCTTGAACTTCAAAGTTTGCAAAATATAGGATGACGGCAGAATCTCAGAGAAATATGTAAAGCATGCTGAGAGATAGCATTTTTCTTTGCAACCAGTGACCAAATATAGATCAAAATATCACATCTAACTTTCTTGAACAGGATACCAGCTTCAAGTCTATTCATATTACCATGTATATTGTATGCACTTTATTTCCTTCATTGTGAGCCACAAGGCTAGCCCGAGGCATATGTTTTGTGGTCAATTAGTCAGTAAGGAAGCTGAAAATTGACATTTTCCTTCACACTAAGATATTCTGACAGCAAAAAGTCTGTTTGAAATGGCTAAACAGCCACCCATTCAACGTGAACATGGTGTTCTGAAGATGTAGGTCACTACGTACCTGCACGTTCCTTTCCTACCACAAGAATTGTTTTAGGAAGGTAAACAAACTAACAAATGTATGTCTAAATTCCAGTGGTTGAAGATAGTAGTAACATGTGCTAGAATGGGGCGATAACCAATCAAGAGCAGAAACAAGCAGTCTTCTTACTTGAGAGCTCATCTTTTCCCTGTAATATACACTTTTGACACTGGATGATGTGATGATATAAATACAGGTGAATCTTGTAAACAAACATGGTAATTTACGTGTAGGTGCAAACATGTACTTCATGTACAATAAAATTACAAAGCACCATTCATTCCGTATAGTGTGATTGGGACTGTGTGTGAGAATCCTTACATATTTGTTGATCACAAATACACCATGACTTTGTAGTCACCGCCCTAAACCCCACGCTCACTTGGGCAACAATTTGGCAAACTTTCAAGCTTTCAACTTGTTGTCAGTGACTCTTTGTTTGACAGCTTCTTGCATAAGACGGCATGAAATCAACAAATAAGGAAAAAGTCTGCTAAAAGAAATTGATCCAGCATGAGATAACACATATTCATTTGTCCTTCTAGGACAGCCTACTGCATACAGCTCTAGGTATGATTTGGATTGGGTTACACTATTATGTAGAGATGGCAAGAAGGTGTCCTAGACATGAGAAGGAGAAACATTCATGTGAGCTTTGTTTATAGCAACCTGACATAGCAACACCACCAACACCAACAAACACATGCTGCTTCCTGCACCCCCGCCCTCTTCATAGATGAAGTTCCCTTAGGGGTGGGGGTGGAGTGGGGGAAGGAGGGGGTGCCGGGATCAGTTGCATCCTGGGAAGTCTGCACTTCCTGCCTTTCTCACCTCATCAGTCACCAACAAACTTCTGGAACTCTTTTCATCCACTCGTACTTGGCTTTATCATTATCCACAGGCAAGGGCAACAGAGATATTGAAGGGGTCGATAATCCTTAAAAATCATGATAAAGCTAATGTTCAATTCCTCCCTGATCTCATACACCCCATCTTTATGTTTTGTACAACAACAGTTACAACATGTTAATGACGATGTGACGTCAAGTACACATTATGTATCACTTTTGTGAGATGGAGACCACATTTTGAATTGCAACTTATCAAAAAGGGTTACTTCATTTGAAATGTAAGTATAATAGACTTCAACTCCTTTAGTTTGTCTGTTAAGATTTACAAAATGCATTCTTTCACAGTACCATTCAATCTTTCAATAGATTCTTAAGTTTCAGATGTGTGAAGAATTACTTTCTTAGGTCAACAAAGCAAGTCCAGATAAGAAAAAGAAGGTGTAATTCAGAATAACAAATGCAAGCATGAGCTGTGAGACGTCGAATAATCAAAAAGCAAACAAACTCCTTTTTGCATGGACACATGTGCCACTTGTCACATTTTGCAGAAATCATATATATCTTGAAGGAGTTTACTTTGCATAAACTGAGTTCAGCACCATGCTACATATTTCTGAAACTTTTACAGATCAAGCTACATATGTGCAGCAGAAAGCAGACAAATCTGAGTACAGATGACAGATTCTTCAACCTTCGTAGAAGATTCAGTTTATAATATTTCATACCGTTCCAATCCATATACATTTCCCTCATCAGACTCCCACCAAAGGATCCCCCATGTGCTCATACTGTCTGACATTGAACTTCTGACTCTGCCCTGCGGTGAAACAGTGGTTTCAGTCTCATTTCGTGGAAACTCTCTAAAGCTTTAGCCCTAATAAGGCCTTTTTCTCCCACAGGGCAGTCAATTCAGGAAGAATGCTCTGTTCTTCAGCACTGCATACATGTACATTCTTGGCTTATCATCTGCATCTGGACACTTTTAACCCATGTACTACTACACTGTTTAAACACCAACAATTTAAAGAAATTTAATAATTTTGGCACACCCGCCCACCCTCTCCGATTTTCTAACCAACAAAGTAAACAAGAGACAAATATTGATCATGTGTTTTACTTAACCAGACTCATCTTCACTGTGCCAGAAGATGAGATTGGCGAGCAAATGTCAATAAGTATTATAGCAAGGGGGCACTAAAAGACAAAGATTTCTTTAAAAGAAGGAGAGGCAATGTCCCTCAATCAAAACTTTGTAGACGTTTATATATAAGTTAGAAGTCCCAATACAAACAGGAATAGCAACTTTGATATTGAACTACAGAGTGTAAACATAATTGCCATTAGTGAATAATTATCAAATAAAGCATGTTGAATGTAATGGTCAAGTAATCATATTATAAACAAAAATGGTGCAGACAGACTTCCAAACACTTTGGGTAATTTCGCTGTTTACAAAATGAATACGAAATATTATTCTCGGTAGTGATTTTCACATGTAATGTTGCAGTCAGCCTACATAAATTTGGGGAAAGTGGCAGAAAGGGAGAAGGAAGAAAAAATGAAAGCTATTCTGTTTTTAAACTCAGTCTTGATTACAGTGTAAAAAAAAAATAAGCAGCCCGCAGCTGCAAACCTAGGCTAGCACTACCAGGATTGATTTTGTGCCACATACATGTTCAGCCCTATACAAGACGTATGAGACAGCCATTTGTGTGACAATGAATATCAGTTCACTTCACTGATTCCTGAAAGCACTGAAATGAAACAAAAAACTACAACATTTTGCACAAACTATCATGTTCTGAAAAGGAAACCCTGAAATGCTTGAAAATGCTTAAGTTTTTATTGCCAGACTTCTTTTGTGAACCATTTTAAAAGCATTTTTCAAGGCATAAAGCCATGTTTTGAAGAACTTTTAACCCAACTATACAATACACATATATTATACATATATCAAATATTATCTCTATTGTGACTTTATTTTCTTAAAATTCTTTACATGACAAGTACTATTTTAAATGCTTCCTCGTTCACATCTCAGACCGCCCAAATCAAAAATGCAAAATATCACACAAACCATCACGTCCCGAAAAGAAAATCCTGAACAATACGTTTGCAAACTCAAGGTTTGATTGTCGACTCTACCATCGTTTGTCTATCATATTTGCTAATCACACCGTTTAAGGTTTAATGCTCTGTTTGCAGACTTTTAAATCAACAATGAATTAACATTCAAATACATTTAAACACACACACATTTTTGGAGACTATATTTCTTTCAAATTCTCTTTAGCTAGTGCTGCATGCTTCGTCATGTGAATCTCACAGACCTGCCAAATTGAAGTTTTGCATAAGTCCATGTTTTGCCAAATTTTGGGACATTTTGGAATGCTGTGTATGTCTTTCACTTCACATGTAAATGTTTAGAATGTAGACCATGATAAGGCATATTTCTGAAAGGCAATGCAGTCAAAAGGCCAAACTGGGGGGTTCATACTTTCAGTCCCCGCTGCAAAAGCAGTTTCTACAAAAACATGCATGTGATATGTTTGTGTTCATATATGAACTAATAGGAGAAGGGCAATGCCCACACACAGGTTAAGTCAACAAGGCATGATGGGATATGTTACAGGGAGTTGTACATCCTAAACCAAGCATTCCTGCAACAAACATCAATCAAAAGCAGACTGTCGCTTCCTGGATCTTGTTAAATATTTAGAAACACCAATTCTATTCCCTAAACATCATCCTATTATCTCATGTTAGGAAACAGCAGATTCTTGCTTCCTGCAAAGATGGAATATTTATTTTGAAAATATGTCATGAAAAAATGTGACATCAATTTTGAAAATATGTCATGCAAAGACATATATTTTGGAAATATATCACACAACAGATGTGACATTCATTTTGAAACTATGTCATGGAATGATGGAAGTATGTGATATTCAGTTTAAAATATGTCCTTCAAATAACCCATCTGAAAAGCAGTAGTAAAATCATATTGAAAGATACACCGTACATATTTTGAGGTAGAAGAATGTTTAATACTATCACTGCAACCATATCATCTTGAGCATTATCACACTGTAGTCATACTGTAACTTATCATTGTCATCATTGGATGGGTCTTCCTCCAACCAAAGGAAACAAAGATCCAGTTTAAACATCTCTGGAAAAAATGACCTAAAGTTGTAAGGCCGCATATACAGCAGCAGCCTGAAAATGTTCTAGGAGGCAGAGTGTGGTCCATTTCTTTTCCTACGCACTGCTGCAATAACCTTAGTCTGGACAGAGGTCTAGAGAGTTGGCTAGTCACAATACTCTCATCATAAAAGTGCTTGTCACCCATACCAGATAACTGAAAGTGCATTTTTCTGCATCATCGTTCTGATTAAGGCAGCCTGTTAAAGTGAAAGAAATAAGTATCCAACCTGCTTCATTGAGAAACTAAACTTCCCTTTAAAGAGGATATTCTATACTGGGAAGGCAAAAAAAGCCTTCATAATGTAATTGTTAGCAATCTTCTGGCCAATGGTCTTAAATTCATGTATTGCCTATTTTTTTAGAAGCTTGCTGAAAGTTGTTTGCCCTCAAATGATTCACATATGGAGTAATTAATGATTAATGATTAAATCCTCAAAATGTTCGGGCCGAACATTTTGAGGATTTGTGATTTAATCACTCATTACTCCAAATGTAGATCATTTGAGGACAAATAACTTTCAGCAAGCTTCTAAAATAGACAATACATGAATTTAAGACCATTGGCAAGAAGATTGCTAACAATTACATTTTGAAGGCTTTTTTTGCCTTCCCAGTACAGTACATGCCCTTTAAGAAGAGAAAGGGATATGAATTCCTGTGCATACTTACTCCTTTGAGTACTTCCTCAATGTTTTCCTTGTGCTCCATGAACAGGGACACCTTCCAGCAGGTATTGCAGTTAACAGCATTCACCTACATCACAAAAGAAAAGAAGTCACAGATAACTTTTCACCATCTACATACACAAAATCCATTAAGCAGCCTATCTGTTGGCACACAGAGGCTTCAGTTCATACATACATACATACATGTTCATAATGTGCATTAACTTATGTTTTATTCAGATTGACACATCTCTACATCACAACAATACTGATGGCTTTTTGTTGATTTGTATCTACTTTTCAAGAAATATTCATTTTTTTTTAATTATTAAGTGTCTTTGTACACATAAAAGTGATTCAAATCTGACATAAATTATACAGGTATGTTAAACATGTCAGTTAATAATAATAAGCCCCTAGCCTCCATAAAATACATCAAGAAATAATGTGCTTGAAATATTAGCCATACTCAGATCATATTCATATCCGGGGAACAGTAATAGACACCATTTACATCAATCAACAATATTTTCAACAAATAAGAAAACAGCTGCAGATTTTGATTTTCATACCAAAAAAGGACAAAGAAAATACCGAGAAAAACATTACTTGATACTGCTTTTAAATATCAATTCTTTGTGTACTCAGTACTTTAACTAAAAAATATAAAAATGTGTCTTGAAATGCTGCAAATCACATTTGAGATATATCAATCTGAGATATTTCAATTCTGCCCACGTCTTCTCATCAATTTTTGACAACCCCCTCCTGGCATGGTATTTTAGCAGCTAATCTTGATCCTAATTGGTTTTCTTTCCCCGCAGTGATTGCTTCCAGATTCCTACTGTCACGGAACAGACCTTGACAGAAGGCTCATTTTTCATTTGCCAACACCACTTCCACTATTTGACTCCTGCTGCATGATTAAGCTTGAGTTTACAATTATTCATTGCCAAGAAGTAAACTCTTGCTGTGATCTGACATCGTTTCCTTCATAGTCAAGAAAGATAATGACTAGGCGGTCTTACATCAGTCCAAAACAGTAAAATAGCAAGCTCAGTATTTCATGACCATGTTAACAAGCCACATCATGACATTGTCTGGATCTGGCAAAATAGCTAGCTATTTGATCAAGAAATCTTAGGCTAGATGACAACGATGGAAAGATAATGACTAGGCGGTCTTACATCCGTCCAAAACAGTAAAATAGCAAGCTCAGTATTTCATGACCATGTTAACGAGCCACATCATCACATTGTCTGGATCTGGCAAAATAGCTAGCTATTTGGTCAAGAAATCTTAGGCTAGATGGCAAACTAGTGAGCTATTTTGTGGGCATTCTTCATTAGCCAAAGTCAGCAAGCTCACAAGGATGCAGTAAACTCTCACATTCCAGCCCTTTGATGAATCAATCAAACATAAAATTATTTATAATTGTCACAGGTAAGGTGTGAGGTCTAGATTGGAAGGAAACTAGAAATTCTATGGCGTTTGTTTATTTCTTCCCAGGCCATAACAGGGAGCTTTATTAATTGAGGTGATGACAACTTGGTCATTTGGAATTAACTCACGAGGTGCGTCTTCATTAGCTCGAGCTGGGCAAAATAGCGAGCTTGTTCTGATCCGGCTAGCTAGCCAGATCACGAAATAGCTAGCTATTTGCGTCTTCATTAGCCAGATCAGGCAAAATAGCGAGCTATTTGGTCGAGAAAATTTCCCAAGAAATCTTGGGCTAGATGGAGCTAGCTCGAGCTAGTTCGCGAAATAGCTCGAGCTAGTTCGGAGCGTCTTCATTAGCCTGAAAATTTCTCGATCCCGGCATGCTTCAGCGCCCACGAGGCATTGTTTACGTAATAGGTTTTTACACGTGCGTGAATGCGAGCTCACAACCGAAGCCATGCGGTCATGGCCTATTCCTGTCGCACACTGCTGGTATGTGCGAAACTCGGGATAATTTATGCAACCCGAGCTCGAGCTTACGTATCCCGAGTTTCGAGCTAATGAAGACGCGATTGCAACTTCAGGCTAGTTCCCCGGATCAGAAAAATAGCTCGCTATTTCGTCTGATCGGGCTAATGAAGACGCACCTACAGCTTCCAGTTAGATGTTTCACCAAGCAAAAGCAATTGGGTTAAGCTGATCTGTTTACCACGCAATAAAATAGAAAAAACACTTGAAGGTCAAAGTGATATAAAAGACCATGTATACAAATTTCTGAAGCCCACAGCAAAATATTTTATGTCAGAAATTATAATACTACAATTGATATTTTGTTAGGCAGAGAAGGTATTGGGTTGCACAGTAAATACTCCATTTAAGTGTTGAAGCAAGGACTTTAAAAATACTCAACCTTTGCTTCCGTTTTATGCAACGTTCAGTGCTGCCACTTGATATGAAGGATCGACAGCTGCTCAATACAATGCATCCTGCATGATATTTTGATGACATGGTACTTTTGTTTGAAGAAGTAGAGAGGGGAATAGTACATGTATTCCCACTAACACTAGCTACATTACATACAAATGAAGGATATTTTTAATTAAAGTAGGAGCAGGCTTTTAGTCAGAAGTATAGCTAAATGGAGCAGGTACTACTTTAATCTACACATAGTGCGTACGATCATGGACCTACTATCATAATGCAATGTGTATACCTTGTTTTCTGATAGCTCGGTATCAGATTGTAGCTGTTAAGCAAACAGTAGTCTGTCATAACACCTGCAGATTTTTTTTTACAAAAGTTGACTTGGCACAAGGCTGCTAAATCAACATTCAATCAAGTGATCATTGCCTTTTGACCAAAAGCCATTGTTAGGGTTTTTACACCTCACAATAATAGAGACTTTTCCTCTTGATTGATAGATTTAACAATTACCTGTTTATTACAGGAACCAGGTTTACCTGGTCGCCACATAACCTTTCTAAAATGGGATCATAATGTCTATTGACCATATTTAAACCATTTATTTATATCAAATGAATATTGATGTCATCTTTAGATCAATGTTTAAGCTGTTCATGCTGGAGCATTTGGTCAAAATAATGATATTTTGTATAAAACCACTGAAAATACTGTATTTAGATCTTCCTTTCCACTACCAGTAATAAAACTAGAAATTGACTTTGAGTGGGGTTCAAGCGATTGCAAGATTTTGAGGAGGTAGAACGAAGATTGCTCTCTCCAGTGCAGTCCCCGTACAATATGTGCGAGGCCAACTAAGCAATGCATCATGTACTGACAGGGCCAATACGATTGTGAATCTAGAATATCGTTGCTAAAAAATGGGACATTTCGAACGTAATCAAGGATAGGTTCTTCACTTTTCCTGCAACAATTTGAGAAGCAATGACTGTGAGATTTCATACACGTTATTTAGGGTATACTGCCGATTCCTACCAAATTTCATGACTCCTTCAAATAGGCTAAATAATCTTTAAATGCCCTCAATTCAAAGCACCTCCATATCAAAAATAAACAAACCAATTACTTTTGCAGACTTATAATTCATGAGGAAAATACATCATGTGTGGATGGTACATGTATGTTTAACAGATGCCAGCTTGTTTTGAAAATTCTCCTCGAGAATGATTAAATGATTCTTTAGTAGAACCCTATTTCAAATGATGGAGTCATGAACTGCAATGCTTGGAATATATTTAATAGTCCATCAATTGTTGTTTGACTAAAAGTAAAAGTAAAACTAAAATATACTACTAATAAATTTTAATAAGTCCGTCTATTGTTAATCTTGAATTTTTCCTAACCATGAAATTTTGACATTGCTCTCATCTCAGTGAATCAATTTTTAAAAATGGGTCTGCAAAAGCTAGAATTTTCTTCAACACTAAACTGAAATGGGAGAAAAAAGGGTTTATCTAAGACTGTCCAAGGTGTGTAATGATAAATATTCCTATCAGCTCACAGTATTCATCTTTGCTCCAGTATGCCATCACTTGCTCATCATTGTACACAAAATATTTTAGTCATCCATCAATCATTTAATTACTGGTAGGTATTTGATATCAAAATGCAGACAATCGCTGAACATACCAGTGTCACAATACGGATGTTCTTAAATATACATTCCTAACATGGGACCTAATGTAATCTATCCGATGTCCTATTATCTTTTGTTTTATCCTGAAAAAAATTCTGCATTTCAAGACAATTTTCTTTTCAGCTAAGGAGACAAAAAGTCTATTTTGGGGGTGGTTGTTTGAAATGTGACTTGATCGGGATTACATCATTCTCATTACCCCAAACTTCCTGGAATGCTCTGCAGGGAACCCAATCAGGCTCCATCCCAAGGGGCAGACTCATCCTTTTGTCTGATAGTCTTACGCTACTAATCGGTCGGTCTATCACCATACCGACTTCCCACCGCTAATCACTCCCAAGGTTTCCATTTACTCACTCACGCAACACCAAGGGTATCCCACAAAGAGAAGGGCCAAAAAGCTGTCATTGCCGTGGCAACAGGCTGAACTGTCACCATAGCAACAGGCTTAAGATACTCTTTTGGATGTGAGATAATGTATCATGGGTGGTCTAGACTGCTCATTCGCTTTTCTAAGAGAGATCAATTCTGATTATCAACTAAACATGGATACAATGGGTGTAATCTGTGGGAAATTCTTTATAAGAAGAAGTCATCAGTCCATGAATGCATGTCAAAATACAATGAGAAAAAAGCATATTTTACATGAAAAATATGAAAAAATTGCCAACTAAGATTTTGAATTCCATGCGCTGTACTCAAGAATGATATATCATCTCTAATCCATTATGCAACTGTACAACTGGTTTTTCAATTTCAACATGCAATTCATATTAAGAGTGATACAAAAAAAAATTACCTTTTACATTTATGATCAGACATAAACAAAATGTTGAACTTTAATAATCATCACTTTTCACACCCATAAAGACATTAAAATGTTGTACACTATCTCAAATTAAATATTGTTGATATTCTAATAACAGATACCTTTTTAAAAGTAGCAATAGACAATAGATGATATCTTTAATTCACAAGTGATCTGGTGCATGCTACCTGGCAATTAATTACACTGCCCGCATGATATCCCTGCAAATGAGTGAGAATCTGACATTAAAAAAACGGTCTGCGTAGTAGAAGGAGCTTCTCTGTCAAGCCTAAATGAACCAAGTCATTACCAATTTCCACTGCAGCTTTCTCTTCATGCATAATTTAATTTGTAGTGTATGACGTAGTATTTCAGTTCAACTGCAGTGTACATAGAGAGTGTACATGACATCAACACCACACTTTCTCCTGTACTGTTAAGTATAGCTATTTTTAATGGAAATAGTGCCAATCCCAAAGAAAATAATGCCATCCGGCCACTTCATGGCAGGGGGGAAAACAAAACTGCTCACCATTGCCAAATTAAACACATTGTTTCAAAGTGTACAAATACATTTTATTGTCACTTGAATGTTTTTGTTAGGATGTTCTTTGGAGGTTTCCATGCCGAACATGTATTCATATTACTTTCAAAACAATAAAACTTTTCTCAACACCATGTGGTTGTTGTTGTTTCTTCTTGATAACGAACCCATCTATGGGGTGAAGACAAGTGTAATAACTAGATGAAGTGGCAATTTTATTTTATGTCACTATA
>CAVLGW020000427.1:0-15060 GCA_963669155.1 Arbacia lixula
TCCTCCTCCTCCTCTCCTCCTCTCCTCCTCCTCCTCTCCTCCTCTCCTCCTCCTTCCTCCTCTTCCTTCCTCCTCCTCCTTCTCCTCTTCCTCCTCCTCCTCCTTCTCCCCCCCTCCTTCTCCTCCTCCTCCTCCTCCTCCTCCTCCTCCTCCTCCTCCTCCTCCTTCTCCTCCTCCTCCTCCTCCTCTTCCCCCCCTCACCTACCCCCTCCTCCTTCCTCCTCTTCCTCCTCCTCCTCCTCCTCCTCCTCCTCTTCATCCTCCTCCTCCTTCCTCCTCCTCCTCCTCCTCCTCCTCCTCCTCCTCCTCCTCCACTACCTCCTGCTACTCCTCCTCCTCCCCCTCCTCCTCCTCCTCCTACTCCTCCTCCTACTCCTCCTCCTCTTTCTCCTCTCCTCCCCCTCCACCTTCCAGAACATCTGCTTCCTAACGGGGCTGCAAGCTGGGTTTTTCCAGGGCGATCCTCTGAAGCTGGTGGATGATATTAATGCACTAAAACCCACCGCGTTGGGCGGAGTGCCGCGCGTCTTCAATCGGATCTATGACCGGGTGAGTTTAGCATGTTTTCCATCGCTATCATCTTCATCATCATCATCATCATCATCATCATCATCATCATCATCAACAACAACAACAACAATAATACCATCGTGATCACACACAAGTGAAGATTTAATTAACCATTCACAGAAATATTGCAACAATATGAATATATGAAATTCCACAGAACTTCCGCTCTATAGAAAATAACATTTTGCAGCTTTAACATGTGTAATATTAGTGGCATTCAATGTCTCCCGGTATATGTGTGTTACTTCTGTGTGACGTGCCTATCTTCATTATGTTTCTCTTTCAGGTCATGACAATGGTGAATGCGAGTAGTCCGACGAGGAGGGCGATCTTCAACTTTGCGTACAAACAGAAGCTCAGAGCAGTGAACCGGTAAAATACATGATTGTCCACAGTGATGAATATATATTACAATCCATGGCTCCTTCAGTTTCTCTTTGTTTATGGTGTGTATATTCCAGATGAATCGATGTAGGCGTTGTTTTGTTCTGTTCATAATTAGATGATGTGAGATCATTTTTGTTTTACAGTAGCTTTTATTTTTATTTCATTCAAACACAATTATTTCACTAATCATAGACTTCACTTGAAGTGTACAAAGTATTGCATTGATACATGATACAATTATACTGCCCTCACACTTTGAGATGGATTTATTCTATGAAAGATGAAAGATGTCCGTAAATGTATTCAATATGCCCCATATAACATCATGAAACTTCTATTTCAACACCTAAGTTGCCATTTATACATACACTGTAATGTTAAACATGGAGACTGGGGTATTGATTTCAAGCTCATGAATAAAACAGAGGTTGATATCAATATCAAGGGGAAATTAAGCAAAAAAAAATCGACGATCTGGAAAACCTCTCGACACACCGGGGTTAACTCAACCCCTTTAGACGAATTGTTTCTTTCTCTTTCATTCATTTACAGAATGGAACACTCTAGTGTACAGGGGGGGGGGGGGGTCACCACGCTGTTCGGAAGTTACGAAGGACTTTACGAATGACTGGTGATCCCTTCTTGTGCTAAATACGATACCATACTTTCTTCATTGAGAATCTGATTTAGCACAAGAAGGGATCACCAGTCGTTCGTAAAGTCGTTCGTAACTTACGAACATCTTGGTGAAACACCTGTTGTATTCCTAAAATGTATTTGCTGATTGCACGAGTTATGTTCCTTTTTGATTATCCTTGTCCGTACAGAGGTTACACGGGGAGGGACACTATGTGGGATCGGCTGGTCTTTAAGACAATACAGGTATTATATGAGGGCCAATGGCTTAACCCATTTGAGTTCAAGCTGAACACATAGATGTATGCGTGCATGGCTTGGGACTATTGCTTTCATGTGAAGTATCATCAATTATACAGATCCGTTAAATGGGAGAGCGTATAATATAATCTGTACAAAGAATTAATTACGTGTTAATGTTCAGATTTTGTGATGTTTTTTAAGATAAAGTAAAAATGAAATGATCAGGAAATCTTCAATTTGGCAACACACAGGGAATGGTTACATTATCTTTTTGCTCTTCAATTTGCACAATTATTGTTCAAAATAAATATATGAAGAATAGTTGAAAGTTGATGAGAAGATGATTGAGAAAGAAGAATAAGCAGAAACATAGGTAAAGCTAATACACGTATATGAATTAAGAATAGGCAGAAAAAGAAGAAGAGCAGAGAGTGAAAAGGAAAGAAGGAAACAGGAAGAAGAAGAAGAAGAAGAAGAAGAAGAAGAAGAAGAAGAAGAAGAAGAAGAAGAAGAAGAAGAAGAAGAAGAAGAAGGAGAAGAAGAAGAAGAAGAAGAAGAAGAAGAAGAAGAAGAAGAAGAAGAAGAAGAAGAAGAAGAAGAAGAAGAAGGAGACGAAGAAGAAGAAGAAGAAGAAGAAGAAGAAGAAAAGAAAAATAAGAAGAAGGATGAGTGGAAAGGAGAGAATAAGAAATGGTCGCTAAGTGGGTGAGAAAAGACTAGAACAAAGATCGATTTCATATCTTCTTTTACTGGTGTTGTTTTAATAAATAATATTTACAAAAAATAATAAACTTTCGCTCACACCATGTGGTTGTATTCTCTCATGACATTTAATCCGCTTATGGGATGAAAAGAGGAAATAACAAGTACATACTTCTTTCAATAAAAGAAAGAGAGAGAGAGAGAGAGAGAGAGAGAGAGTATCAGTCTCGACGTTTCAGGTAATGTTCCTGTCCGGCATCCGGAGAATAACTGTTGTTTTTTGCTTTCCCGTCTCACCCCCAGGCGCGATTCGGTGGGAATATCAATATGATGTGTTCGGCAGCAGCCCCGCTCGCCCCAGAGATTCCCGAGTTCATGCGCGTGACTGTGGGATGCAGCGTAAGTCTCGGCTCGGACAGGAGTCATCAAGTCTCATATCGTTTCGTGTTTTTGTAAAGAATTTTGCAATCTGGAGACTGAATTGAGAGGGGTGTTACAATAATATTTTCCATACCGCATATCTGTACTCTACTTTACTTTAATCCAACGACACTATAGGACTGTTAATCGATCATATGAAAGTCGTCCCATGATGCACTACGCAGCCACACTCGGACTTTGTCTGCAGTCACGTCCGCTAGTATATTAGTGTATGATACCGGAAGCGGACATGACTGGAAAGAAATCCGGATGTCACTGCGCGGTTCATAGTGTGTGATAACTTCCCATTTATGCGGTATATTCAGTTACAGAACTGCGTTGCATGGGCGCCCTGTAACTAACTAAGAGTACAAACTAACGACAAAGAAAAAAGTTGTAGCAAACGATAACATTTAATGTTTTTTAATGTTAAACAATAACATATCAGCAAAAAAGGAACAAACAGAACAAATAAACAACTTAAAATACATTAGTATAATAAACCATGAATAAACTAGGAATAAACTAGGAATAAACTAGATGAAATGAGACTCTTTCGGTATTTGTTTCCATGTTGTCGTGTCTTGACCCGTAAGCTAGAAATATTTTGCGGGGTTAAGTCGCTGCCCAGTAAGCAGTAGATTGCAGGTTCAAATCCCGTCTTGTTCCAAGATTATTGTCTGATTTGTTTTTCGTTCATTTACAGGATGGAGCACGCTATCGTTACTACTGGGTGTATGCCTAAAATTTCTTTGTAAATTGAAAGCCCTTTCACTAAAATCTAAACTAGAAAATCGTTTGACCCTTCACTCACCCATCACTCCCCATGTAGTTCTTCGAAGCCTACGGCCAGACGGAGGCGACGTCGTGCATCACGCACACCGTGCTCCACGACCACGCCCCTGGCCACGTGGGCATCCCAGGAGGGGACTCCATGATCAAGCTGGTCGATGCGCCCGAGCTCGATTACTACGCCGAGAACGACGAGGGAGAGGTGAGCACGATGACGATACACATGATGATGATAGATGACGATAATGATGTTGAATGTGATGATGGTGATGGTGATCAACGATAATAGTGATAATAATAACGATGGCAAGATCATGATAATGAGGAGCAGGAGTAGGAGGAGAAGGCAGGTATAATATCACAACAATTTTTTTAACATAGCTTTTTTATGACAAAGTCCTTTAAGCTTGCTTAGGCTTGAAGGTGCGTTGTTTTTTTCTCTTTTTTCATTCGTCTCTCTCTCTCTCTCTCTCTCTCTCTCTCTCTCTCTCTCTCTCTCCCTCTCTCTCACTGTTATCCCCTTGCATTCTCTATCAGGTGTGTGTGAAAGGCAGCCACATCTTCAGCGGCTACTTCCAAGACCCCGAGAAGACGAGGGAGGTGCTGGACGCAGATGGCTGGCTGCACACGGGGGACATCGGCAAGTGGAACAAGGTGCACGACTGGGGAGGAGGGGAGGGGTGTGTCACAGGGAATGGGGGAAAGAGGCGTGTCACGTTTAACAATGAGCGAGGGTGGGACGGGAATGGGGCATGGCACGGGAAAGTGAGAAGGGGGGGGGGCCGGAAAAGCATGGGATAAGGGGAGGAGACGTGGAAGGCGGGAGGGGAACGGGAGAGGGGAATCCATGAGATGCGGCCCTATACCCTCTTCTAAGATAGGCTCTATCATTAGTTGAGTAGAAATTTGATATCAGCTAGTTGGCATCCTACACAGATATCAACGTCCGCAGACTTATTACATAGCTGTTCTGTAGCCAGGAGAACGGTACTTATATTCATAGATCCAGAGATTGCCATTAAAATGATCCTAGGACTTCTGTGGAAAGCAGTTTTTATAATGAGGGAATCACCCTGTGTAAATACAACCTTTTTATTATATAAGTTCATCATCAAATAAACACCCGTTTCCTTCAGAATGGAACACTTTCCATCCTGGACCGAAAGAAGAGTATCTTCAAGCTGTCCCAAGGAGTCTACATCGCTCCTGAGAAGATCGAGAATGTGTATCTGAGGGAACCTCTCATTGCACAAGCCTTCGTCACCGGAAACAGTCAGAGGGTATGTCAATCAACTGGTGTAGCCTAGCTTTCCGGCTGTTGGGCATTATTAAAAAAAAAATATGTATATATTCAATAAATAGGTCTGGCATGCAGTAGGTACATCATTCTTAATTTCTTCTCCAGTGGACATAAAAAAAAAGAAGAAGAAGTGAATGAATCGTATGATGCATTTTTAAGTTTGGATCAGGATTGTATAATAGCCTTGAGCCAGACTACATGAGCTGCCGTTAGGAACACGGGAATGGCAGTTGTACGGGCACATCCACCTGAATTTATCTACTGTTTTGTTTTGGCCTCTGCACAGATTTAACTGCCTTCGTCTTTCTCGCTTTTCTTCTACCGTACCTTCTTTTCTTATCTATCCGGAAAATGCAAGCTTCTCTTTTCTTAAACATCCCCCTCTCTCTGATACTCTTTGGAGCAGTTCTTTGTTGCTGATATTACCGATTGGTGTGTGAATTTTAATATCTGTTCGTTCGGTGGTAGACGTATTCAATGGCATAGACAGTAATGTATCATGCGTATTTGTGTTCATGAAGCTATCTGTGTTTGCAGAGAAGAACTTGTTATTTTGTTTGATATTTTCTCGCAGAATTCTTTAGTAGGAATTGTGGTCCCTGATCGAGAAGAGCTTCGGACTTTCGCCAAAAGTCAGAACATCCCGGGGACGTTTGAAGATCTGTGCCGCAATGAGGTAAAACGTCCATTACTTGCCTCACCTATCTTTAATCATTCATAACATTCTAAAGGGCGTTTTAAAAGCAAGAATTCTTTTAATTTTGGCATCAAATTGGCAACGCTATCTTTTAAAATTTTGATTTTGATAATGATATTAAACACATTCCACTGTAAATCAAACTAACTTTCATAATACAATTCAGAGCCATATTTGTGCCAATTTGAAGAGTAAAATTATAATTTGATATTTTCCACAGTGTTGCCAATTTGAATATTTAGTGATCATTCCACTTGTATTTTGCTTTGAAAAATTGTTACCAAGGTGACACCTTATCGCTAATTGACAAACTGGACTTATCTTCTGCATAATTGTATGCTCTTTCATTTGGTGCATATTGGTATCAAAATCATTTTCTTGTCTTATTATTTGCAGCAAGTGAAGTCAGCCATTTTCTCCCGGTTGGCGAAGCATGGGCAGGCCGGAGGGCTTGCTGGGTTTGAACAGGTATATTTGAATAGATTTATAAACCGTGACTTCTCTCTGCTCCTGTAATGCAGTCAACATTAAGATTCCCTTTGTGATGCATCCCTTTCCTTCTTAGCTTTCTGTCAAGAATTCTTACTCTCTTCATCCTTCGATTTAATCCTCGCCTTACATTTCTAAGAATTTATTCGCCTTCCCTCGATTGTTAGTTATTATCATAATTAACAAAATGTTTGGTGTTATGTGTTTATGTTCCTGATGTTGTGTTTTATATATATATATATTAATAAAAACACTGATACCTTGAACAATAAAACAAAAAAACAAATTTTCATCCAACACTCTCTCTCTCTCTCTCTCTCTCTCTCTCTCTCTCTCTCTCTCTCCCGTCCTCCCTCCCTTCCTCCCTCTCTCTCTCTCTCTCTCTCTCTCTCTCTCTCTGTCTCTCCCTCTCTCTCTCCCTCCCCCCCTCTCTCTCTCCCTCCCCCCCTCTCTCTCTCTCTCCCCCTTTCTCTCTCTTCTCTCTTTCTGTTTTCTTTCCTTCCTTTACCTTCCTGACTCGTTTGCTTTCCCTCTCTCATTTTCTTCCCCAAACACTCCCTCCCCGGTCCAGGTAAAGGGAATCCACATCCACGCCGATGCGTTCAGTGAAAACAACGGACTACTGACACCGACCTTCAAGAACAAGCGCTACGAGATGGAGAAAGTCTTCGCAGAAGAAATCGACGAGATGTACTCTGAAATTAAATAGCCTAGTAATTCAAGTGGAAGAGAAAAATCAAAGCTTAATGACAATTTACGTTGAGTTTGTTCCCTAGATAAGGAATATTTTCAGTAACCGCAAGATTCATACCTTCACTCAGGAAATTGTGTCCATTGCTGCTTACCAAAATCGTACTAATTATACTTTGCCGTTGACGCCGTTTCATCAACTTCCATCGGAATCATGCACGGTCACGGTGCCATTCAAACATCACTACATGATGTACAAGGAACAATGATCTTGCTTTTCCGCAGTGGAACAAGAGAAGACAAAGCGCATGAACAACAGAATACATGTTGCGAGCTAGAGGGGGTTGACCGCTTATGTGCGAATAACGGTTCTTGCGCTATTGATGTATTTTTGCACAAGTCATTCACATAAAGAAGCATTTTATCTGGGGCAAAAAGTGTTCAAGGTGCCTAATACGGAAGCATAACCCAACCAAAGCATTCTTATGGCAAGCAGGCAGTGGCCACCAGCATTTTTTGTGAACGTAGCGATCACACACATTCATAGCAATACAATACGGGTAATATTCAAACAACATGAATTTGGCAAAAGATCGTTGAATGTTCAGGTACACTTAAATCATCTCTTCTAATGATTATGTGTTGTATTATCCATCCACGTGCAAATGAATGTTTAGCTTTCTGCAAACGACGGCGGGTTAATGGTTCACATTGATGGGTTATTTTCTTCTAAGTAGATTGGTATGTTTTAAAGTAATGGACCAATGTACATAACTAATTAGATGCCTGAATAAATGAGCCATTTTCGTCACGGTAATGTATTTACAACCTTTCCATAACTGAATGGATGATGTCGTGCCGCATTTTTACATTTACCTGTGTATAATAATTCAGTTTAATGCAATCTGAATCTCCTCGTTTTCGTTACTTGGATAATTTTTTTGACAGGTTTTAAGGCTACTTTTGATATGTAAACTAATGTTTGAAAGACGTGCATTGGGTGTGAAAACAGAAACGAAAATACATATCATTACTGCAGCCAAAGTATTATGAGTGCTGTAAAAGTTGAAGTAGGTTTTTCATTGTAAGATTTCTTTCACGTGGCTATGAGATGATTGGTGGAGAACATGTCACATGACCGCTGTACTGGGGATACCACGGCACATGTTGTACTGAAGGGTCAACGTGGCGTGGTGTTATGAACCGGTTGCACGTGATAGACTGTGTTTTGCACCAAGAGGAACTGGAGTATGACGCCACATTACCATGTCGTCGCAACACGATATTGGACAAGCGATGTTCGACACGCGATGTTGAACAGGCGAACCATTTGCTTGGATTCATGTTAGCTCCATTCAGATGCTTGCATCGGAATGGTCTGCATCGTTGGTTTGTTTTTCATGGATTTTATTCAATATTGAATATCTATGCCAATAAAAGACCTCAAATTTGCATGTTTTGCTATACATTTGACTGTGTACGTAATCAACCTATTGAAATGTTTCTTCTTCTTTTTTCTTTTGATTATCAAAGTATTCTGCAGCCAGCAGGGAATGTTTGTTTTTTTGCATTTGCTGATTGATCTATCAATCTGAAGGTAGAATATGACCAAAAAAAATTACTGAGAAGTGGGTGTATACAAATGAAATAAAGACGAACATATACATGTGATTGGTCAAGAGTGTTTCACATGACCGCTACAATGGGGAGACAAATGTGAAGGTGACCGCCTGATTAAAAGAAAAGAATTGTCATTATATGAACCATTGTAGCGTGAGCGAACGCTCGATCTCTCCAACCGTGATCGAGTTCTTTTTTCGTGTCCATCCATCAATCGTCGTGTCCGTCTTATCAATGTTAGGCCAGGCTCTGTCGTAGTGAAGTGCCTTCTCATTGGCTTACATCGGGTCGTCCACGCACCAATAGAGAGGTTTAGATTGTCATGACTGTGGATGTGGATGTGACGTCAAATCTGCATGTTCTATTTTAACACCCAGATGGACGTGACGCGACACAATCGCGTACGCAGCGTAGTTGCAAGTTACAGTCACATGCCCAGTCACAATCACAGTCTTGGCAACTTTCTTCTCGTGGGCTAGGAATACATGGGCATCTATGTGGAAAAATGGGGCGTGTCTTGGGGTTGATATTCCACAATCGCAGTCGATGTCAGCTGTGATTTAATGCAAAATTATGATATTGTATGTCCACAAAATAGGAGATTATGTTCGAGAGAATGTTAAATTTCAGTTTATCAGTTTATGTTACAGGGCATTACGTTTATCTGAACTGAAATACCTCTTGATTGTATTTTTTCTGAATTATAACAACCTGGAATGCAAGAGTGTGGCTTAGAAATTGTGCTTTAACTTGCAATGTGTAAAATTAATGTGGAGTCAACATGTCAGTCGTCGTTTATGTTTATTTGAGCCGAAATAACTATTTCTTGTACATTTCAGAATTATCACTGATTATGAGATCTGTGTACACCTGAAATTCATTCTTTTGTTCCTCCTCACTATTTTCCTTCTCTCCTTTCTCTTTCTCTCCTCCTCACCTAGTCCATGAATCAATGGATAAGGAATACTGCAATTACTTAATGAATCCATGCTGCCTCTTCACTGAAATGTACCGGTTTGTTCATCTGAAATGCAAAAATAAAGAACTTAATAGATGTTATGCTAAAAAAATGTGTATAAATGGTATTTTTTTGTAGAGATCTCTTTCTTTCTTTCCTCACACTCTTCTTCTCACCACCCCTCTCTCTTCCATCCTCCTCCTCTGACCGTCTCTCTCTGCTCCCCCCCCCCTCTCTGTCTGTCTCTGTCTATCTCCATCTCTGTCTCTCTGTTCATTTCTCTATGTCTCTATCTATCCCCCCCCCCCCTCCTCTCTCTCTCTCTCTCTTTCTCTGCCTCTCTGTCTCTCTGCCCGTATCTCTCTCTCTCTCTCTCTCTCTCTCTCTCTCTCTCTCTCTCTCTCTCTCTCTCTTTCTGTCTCTCTCTCTCTAGCCTCTTTTAAACATATCATTTCATTTGATCACATTATACATGTTTATATGGTGTTACATGTTGAGTTCAAGCTGTTTTATAACATAGTATTCATATGCTGTGCATACTTTTTAAAAGCTGGTACTTCGCACAACACAAGCAAAACAATAGAACATTCAAATATCTTTTTCATTTTGTTATTTTTTTTAATGACTACAATTTCTTTACATAGTATGAATGAGACAGGTAATTCATCATGAGAGAGAAAGTGGAAAACTCGAGACAAAAATATTGACAATGAATGACATTCTGACAACTGCAAATTTGTAACCTCCCCCACAATTCATGATGTACATATACCAGTTTGAATGCTGTCATTTCAGGAGAACACACCACTCCATTTATATTACAAAGTATTTTAATTTCAATTCATTTTTCTGCATTATCTTTCATCATATCTATTCCAGTCATGTCATTGCTTGCACAATTTTATTTTTATCAGCATCAGCAAGTTTGCTAGCATTTAGAACTTAAAAAGGAATTTCCTTCCCTCAACTTAGGCAGGTAGTAACTTTTTAAAGATTTTGTGCAGAAATCAATACATTCTCTACTTTGCATCACATATATTCAAATATATGTATTGTGATGGATGTCTGTAATCTTGTTGAAAGTTCTTTTTTCGTCCCTTCTTCTTCAATTTCCAGCACACCATATCGTAGATGTAGTGAAAACCAACAGATTTGTACCATTCACACACAAAATTGACTCAAACAACCAACATGTTGCTTTCTTCCACAAAAGAACATTCATATGAATCTGCTTTACTCCGAATAGAAACTTATTTTCATGTGAGACATTTTAATCAATCATGGTCTTCTTTTTTTATTTTTAAACTAAAAACCTATTTTTCATATCTACATTATAATCTGCATTAAGCTCAGCTTTATAATTTCTAAATTTTGTCCCACATTATGACTGGAATTATAAAAAAAAACATAAACACAGCCCTGAAACAAATCCTGATAAACATCTTCATGTCAAATTCAACCATCCTAATAGTTCTCCATCCACAATCACACAAAAATAAGACATCGCAACATGGGAGAAAAGTCACTGAGATTCCGTTTTCTGTATAAATATTTACACAACTATCTCCCAAATTCTGTTTTGTACACCACGCGGTCGAAACAGCGGCACTGTACAATCATCACAAACATTGCAAATTGTCCTTATGAATTCTCGTTACAACGACTTACAAATAAGTTATTTTGAACGCCCGTTCAAGTCACAGACCATTCATCGGTGCTTGCGTCAGGCAAAATATAATTTCTTCTCAACAAATGTACATATGAGAGGGGTTAGAAGATGGAATGGTTTGACTTAATATCGAAAACGAGTGTCATCTTCAATTTAATCGGTGCACTGTACAAAGATAGAGATTTTTCAGTTTGCTGTACAGAGAAAGCCAGTGTACAAAATGCATACGTGATCAATCTGCAAGCAGACTTGATTCACAAGGCTCTATATTACACTCCACACAAAAAAAAATGTTCTACCACATATCCTATAAATTTTTTCGTTTTATTTCCAGCATTATCACTAATTTTGTTTCCCCCCTCTAAGTCTGGAAGATTCAGCTGCCCGAGCCCTTTAATTTTACAGATTTGGGGGAAAACAATAAATAAATCTGCTTTTTGACATGTGCATCAGTTCCAATAACCCTCTTACAAATCTACCCGCTTTGATATTACACCCCTAACTCTTGTGGCTGGAGCAAAGTCAAGTCTCGCTATCGGCAATACATAAAAATACCGAGATGCAAGCTTCATGTGACGATTGCAATGCACTATGGGATAGCTCTTTAGATCAAGCGCATCCTGGAAAATGCATGTGATGACATGATCATGATACAGCAAAAATGAATATTTTGTTTGGATTTGCTCGCTTCACCGAACATTCAAGATTATTGAATTCTCTGTAAAATCCACTCGCACTTAACAGTTTATAAACAAAAACGTGTTTTTTTTAAATAGTTGCTATACCTCTCAAATCTGATAAGCCATATGGTGATTCATGTAACAGAGGCATATCAATAAATTCAATTGGTAAAACAGTTACATCCAAGAACTTTTGCCTATTGCCGATATTGAGAATTATTATTTTCACTACATGTACCAAACCTGTGCCGGCCAATTGAACATATACCAGTTACTTGATAAAACAACATAAGACAGATGCAAAATTAATGAAACATATCAATCTTTATCAAAATCAATATAGTTTAACAAACAAAAATTGCCAGAGGCACAAATATAATTTTTAAAGGCGTCTGCATTTTTCTGGCACTGAACATAAATTCATTCCACTTTACCACAAAATAAACATATAAGTGCTCCTTTTCACTCTCTTTTTTGACATCTTCAATTTGAAGAACAAAGTTTTAATTTTCTGATAAACGTAGCATTTTTTCCTTCTCATAATTTTCACATTTCTCAATATGTTCACATAGTGTACATATTTTTTCCCCACAAAAAATATAAACTATATACAAATATTTCTCAACATTTTATCCATGTTCCTGCTTTTAGTCATCCAGTTAGGGGATATCAGATGCTACAAAAAACAATGTTCATATTTTTATACAAATCTCGTACAAACTCACACAAATCTCTACAAACATTAGTGGCTGAATTCATGAAATGTTACATGTAGAAAATGTTCTCATACAAAATACAGACAGAAATTTTGGTTGCCTCTTTTAAGGAATTACCTAACGATAAATAACAATAAATAAATATCAAATTTGATATATAAGAGTCAAGTCTAGACAATATCATGGAAGAAATGAGAAAGCAAGGGAAAAAAAATCAGACAAACCTTCAGGGAGATGAAATTACACAAAGAATAAACACAGAAAGAAAAGGCATTGAAGAATGTCAAAACAGCATCACAGAGAAAGAGAGACAAAGTCTAGAGAAATATTGGAACATTGGAACGAAACCACTTTACAGTGCTGAAAACCCCCCCCAAAAAAATTTAAACTTTTGCAATTTCCGTTCATTGAAACAAACCAATCATTCGTGGATATCATCAAATTTTATTATTCTTCACGCTTCCTCTCTATCTTAAAATCTATTGTGGTTATCGTCTGGCCTCAGCCATCTTAAACTGACATTAAAGTTTGTGGAAACCCCTTTGCAGTTAAAATCAAATTCTGCATAACAATGCATGAACCATAAATACAAGGTGTAGGTCCCGTTTGTGAAATACAAAACTTAAAAAAAAAACCTCCTTTGCAGTTTGCCTCTCAGGCTCTTGTTCCTTTGCGAAGTGACGTTTGAAATTTTCTATGTATTCGTCAATTTTGCTACTTAATCAAACCTTATCATGAGCCGACAAGTAATGGCCCTGATAACAGCACTAATCTCTTTTGAGTTTCTTAGATATAATTTTCTCAAAGCGAAGGTCTGCAAGGGCAAGAATACAAGTTTTGGTGACATGGCCAAAATTCCAGTTGAAATGTAACGGTCAGTTTAAAATTGTTCAAAGTTTCTTTTGAGAACTCGTCTTTGGGGGATTGTTCTTCAACATTATTTTCTTCCATTAACCATCGTATTTACACCATTTAATTTGTTTGACCTGCAAACTGACTACACTTCCTTTAAACTTCTTCATCTGCCATTGGAGCGTATCTGCACCAGTGACACACATAATGCCATGAAACCGCATTTAGCACAATATAAGAAGCATGAAGAAAGGCAAATCAATCAATAAATTACTGATTTTTCAAGAAAGGATTATCTTCCGCCCTTCACCCCATACCCCCCTCTATCATTTCATTCTTTTTTATTAATCAGTGAATCACAACTGCACGTGATACTCTAACACTTTTCGGATTTGGGGCTAGTACAGTGGTGAATTGGGCACTTCAGGTTTATATTAGTAAGTCAGCGCAAACGATCACACTACCATCAACATTGTCATGGTAACCCACGGTCCCACAAAAATTTGTCCTATAGTCTCTACTCTCCTGTCAGATAGAGAGTTCGTACAAGATGTTTCAGAAGATGACTGTAGTAGAAGTGAGAACTTCCTTGACCAAAAGAGGGGTTCTTTGCACCGACGCACAGCACGATATGCCAGGCTACAAGACCGGAAGTACAATGAAACCTGTCTATAGTGGCCACCCAAGGGAAACAAAAATTGTGACCTTTATAGACAGGTGGCTAAAGGCAGGTCCTTTAACACATGATCTCTCTCTGGGGAATTACATGTATGTTAGTGGCCACTATAGACAGGTTGGCTGCTATAGACAGGTGGCCACTAAGACAGGTTTGACTGTATACAGGTCAATACACTTGGCTGAAAAGCTGATAGCGCCGGGTACAGTGATATTTCATACTCATTCGCAATATTGAGGATTGCAGATACACGGGGAAGTTCATCACCGGCTACACTGGTACATGTATGTTAGTGGCCACGATAGACAGGTTGGCTGTTATAGACAGGTGGCCACTGAGACAGGTTTGACTGTATACAGGTCAACACATTTGGCTGAAAAGCTGATAGCGCCGGGTACAGTGATCTTCCATACTTATTCGCAATATTGAGGATTGCAGATACACGGGGAAGTTCATCACCGGCTGCACTGGTATATACTTTTTCTTCTTGTGTAAATGTACATAATGGAAGACATGTCAGTGCCCAATGCCACATCATCCAAGTCAGCATTGCAATCAAGTACTAGGGAATGGGAGTGGTATCCTGAAAAATTTCTCTTAAGTTCTCTTGTAACTCCCCAAGTTTAGGGGGTACCAAGAAGAAGCAAAATTGGTATTCCAGAATGTCTTCCTAAGACACTCCTAACGCAAATTAGGAACAGTTTGACCATTCCCTAGCCAATGGAGGGTAGCACTTTATTCATGACAAGCCAATCACAATCAAGAAATAACGAAACATCATAGTTTAAAGTCGAGGATAAGTTAGAATAATTGTTAGAGGTATATCATATTCAACATGACCCACACAAAATAATGCTAATTTAATGCACTCCCGCACATATAAAATGTGAACCGAATGATATTAACTAACTACTCATGGAAGGCTCTTGCAACAATTTCATTTTCAGTAGTAGTGGTCATTAC
>CAVLGW020000428.1:0-15043 GCA_963669155.1 Arbacia lixula
AATAAGATAAATTCAGAGAAAGATTGAGGAGACAAAAGATACAAATACAACAAAGAGATACAGAAAGAAACATACGGTAAAATACATGTTGATAGACTCGTGACTGTTTGTGCTAGAATGCGAAGAGAACCCACCAACAAATGTGCGAAACGGCGAACGGAACGCACAAAGAGTTAAACCATGAAAAATTACCTTGTGCACACATATCGCTTCGACCCATTCCCGGGACCCATTCTAACCTGTGCATCATGTGTACACTCGCTTGTGATGCAAACATGACATTTGCGTATACAAAATATGTTGCTTGTTAGAAAAATGGTAAATCAATCGATTTATTCAAATTGGAAAGTGAGATCGGTGTCGGCCATTTCTTCCGCGTAGACACGGTCGAACTCCTCGCTCTCGCTCACAGTGAAGCGGGATTTCCAGGTTCCAATCACTCCTACATACAAGCAGACAGGAGGAGAAAAGAAAACATGACAGATAGTCGAGAGATTGCCAGTGGGAGAAGGTGAGGAGGAAAAGGTGAAGTGAGAGAAAGAGAGTGGAAGGGGTAAAGGATTTTACAGTGGCGGGGGACGACAAACACAGAGGCGAAGGGTTAAATTGATGTTCTAATGGGCTAATCGTCGCGTCAACTTCTTGGAGACATGGGCGGAAATCCCGGGGGGACGGGGGGGTGGTGTCCCCCCCCCCCCCCACCACTTCGAAGGGGGGGACACAATATCAAATTTCCCCCCCACTATTTTCGTTCGTGTACAAAATTTTTTAGAAAAACGCCATAACCCCCCCCCCCCACACACACACACACACACACACACACACACACACACACCATTTCGAAAGGGGGGGGACACAATATCAAATGTCCCTCCCACTATTTTCGGTCGTGTACCCCCACGAGACTGGGCGGATTGGCGGATTAATTTTTTTTCGAAAAACGTCATAACCTCCCCCCCCCCCCCCCCCCCCCTCAGCTACTTCTTAAGGAAAAACATGTCCCCTCCACCTTCGGGGAGCGATTTCCGCCCATGCTTGGAGACAGGGTGTCCCATTTTCAAAAGTCATGAAACTCCGCAGGAATCAGCAGTTTACTCTCCCAATAACGTATATGAAATGTCACCGTTATATATAGCTTCATGAACATTTTAGAAGTAAAAAAAAAATATCCTCGTTTATGTTTGAACCGCAGCGAGCATAGTCTACATTCATAATAGTATTGTCCCTTGTCAGTGCATGATGCAAGCAACACTCGCATAAAAGTTACAAATCGCGAAGCGGACAGACGCGGACCATAATGTAAAACGGTCTCCGGTCACAACGCTATAGTTCGGACGCCCCCCCCCCCCCCCCCCCAAAAAAAAAAAAAAAACTTCTCACGATCTACTGATCGCTATGAATTTGCCTACCTTCAGTTTCCAGTTTTATTATTTAAAGTGAAGTACTTGTACAATATCTTCTTCCATTTTCCTTGATGTTTACCAAATCTTATTTTGTTGACCTGCAAAAGGGACTGTCTTTAAATTAGATGGTAGGTAAAATGAAATGAAGTATGATGAAAAACAAAGAAGACCAGTTGAATTGTTTATCTTCGTTTTTTTATTTATTTTCCAGTGATGTACTAACCTTTATTCATGTATGCGTGAATTCCCAAAGCCTTAACTAAGACTGCCCCATTCTCTTGTTTCTCAACATTCTCGTACGTCCTCTTCATCCCGTCGAAGGTGGCGTGCTCCACGACCTTCCGAAGCGTTTTCTCCGAGAGAGGACGGCCCAGGAATTCTGCAATACGAATCACTTCCTCTCGCAAGTCCTACACGAAAGTTAGAGGACAACAATACAGCAATAACACAATACACAACAACAATATATACAATAACACAATCTCCCTTACTACGCTTTTCATCGTGATAGGAGAAATAATCAGCTGCATATAGGTCCCGGGATGTAAATTAAGACGCTTCTTTTTTTGAACTGGAATCATAATTTATCCCTCATATATCTTACCAACCAACCCTCTTGTCTTCCCCATGGATAGAGGGAAGGGTGACAAGGAGTAGGCATGAAGAATCGTAATAGTGCGAGGCGGGATCCGTTGTGATATTACCAGTTTCGTTTTGATGTCAGTTTCGATTGATGTCAGCAACTGTATCATCATCATCATCATCATCATCATCATCATATACGATTGGTTCATGAATGGGCCCGTCACCGTTACCACTGCTATCCCCATACCACAATGACTACAGTCTACGATATTGGGGGAGGGTGCATGAGGTGAGAGATGTGAATTGGGGGTAAAGAGGAAGTCGAATGGTTCAAATATATACCTTCTTCATCGATTCATACTTGAGGAACAGTCGGTTGCTCTCGTGACGGAGATTCCATGATTCCTTCACGTGTTCAAACCAAGACCCGTAATTCCTTGCTGTAGGACAAAAAGAACTTAAAGATCACCTATTGAACATTGTCGTAAAATAAAAGCCGAGTACCCCCTCCCCCTACAACAACCAGCACTAGCACCACCACCGTCATGCCAACTTACCCGATCAACACACACAGACACACACACACACACACACACACACACACAAACAAACAAACACACACACACAATACAATTTTACTGTAATTGTTAAACAAATCATATCTAGAAAAAAAGCCTAATAGCCGGCCTCATTTGTAACTTAAAGGTATATACTGTACTGGGAAGACAAAAAGCCTTCAAATGGTGATCATGAGCAATCTTCTTACAAATGGTCTGAAATTCATGTTTTGTCCATTTTAGAAACTTGCTGAAATTTATTTGCCCTCAAATGATCCACATGTTGAATAATTAGTGATTAAATCACAAATCCTAAAGTTGTTCGGCCCAAACATTTTGAGGATTTGTATTTTAATCATTAATAACTGAAAATGTGGATCATTTGAGAGCAAATAACTTTCAGCAAGTTTCTAAAATGGACAATACATGAATTTAAGACCATTGGCAAGAAGATTGCTCATGATCACCTTTTGAAGGTTGTTTTGTCTCCCCAGTACAGTATATGCCCTTTAAGAGTAAATGTATGATGGTAGCCAGAGGTTTATCCTCCACTCTGGAATTTAGAAGTGAGAATCCCAGCAGTCTGTTGGAAATTGAGTTCGGCGGTGTACAAAAAGCGAGTCAAACTAGGAAACCTAACATGAACAAAGTACTATACGAGGAAGGAACTTTTCATTATACCTATTTAGGTTGAGATCGAGACGCTGAGACAGAGATAGAGAGAGACAGAGAGAGAGATACGACTCGCTCTTCTTGAATCAAAAACCATTTTGTAATCTTACTTCCATCCAAGAATCCCTTGAGGGCGCCCCGCCATCTGATGAAGTCATTCTTCTCCCTCCATTGCTGGAAGTTATCAAGAGAGGTAATGACATCCTTCGGATTCCGTGCCACGTAGATCACCTGGAAAATAGCACACCATGAATCCAGTCATCACACCATATACTATACGAACAACTATTAATGATCTTTGTGGTTCTAATTTACTTGACCAGTCGACCACAAATATTTACTTTAAAAAAGTCGCTTCGTTCGCCGGAATATTCATCCTGGGAAATTGTAACCTCCAGATAAATATCGGAGCAGTAGTACTGGGTCATGTTAGTTACGGTTAAAACATTTTTCAGAGCTACCCATCTCAAGCTTTACGGTTAAGGGTTGCACGGTGTGTTAGAAATTGGCTAGAGCATCTCCCATCTTCAAAGTGAACACTTAAAACCTGAAACCTGAAACTTGACAAGGAGGGTTTTTGTGACTGTATCAGCGATGCGTACCTTGGCCTTCTTGCTTGCGATCTGCGGGGGAAGAAACCGGACCGCCAGGTGGGACAAGATGATTCTTGGTGACGGCGCCCTCTCTACGATCTTATAGAAAGGCAGGTGGTGAGTCTTGGCCTTGTCATATGTGTCTTTAGCGCCGTAGATCATCTCGATGTTGCCTTGCGTGGTCGTGCGGTCGATCAATGCTGGGTTACCGTCGTTGAGGATGAGATGGACGATCTCGGAGGTCCAATGTGTGCCTTCAGAATTTGATATACAGTTCATGAAATGTTGAATATAACCGGCTTATAGATTTGAAAGATTGGCATGAAAAATAAGACTACGACAGGTATTGAAGAATACCCACTTAATTATTGTACTTACCTGGTTTTTCTACGTAAAACGCATACTCCCGATGGGATATTGCAGTCTATCAGAGCTAGGACAAACCTATCTTGCAAACCCTGTCGGATCATATATGACGATGGTAAAGAGCAAGATTGTGAAAAAGCGCTATCTTCTTTGTGAATGAGAGAGCGAGAAAAAGAGGACAAAATAGAGAACAGAGAGAGAGAGAGCTGACGCGGGCTGAATGAAATGTTCGGGTGGCTTTGAATAAGTAGACTCGTCACCTGACTTAGGGTAGGTAATGATCCACACGTCGTCGTCCCGTACTTCGAAGTTCTTCATGGCGACAAGGTTTGACGGTATGACAAGGCCGACAAACTTCATACCCTCATGGTAAACCGTCCCGTGCACCGAGTGCTCAACGAAGTCACCATTGCTGAATGAAGATGAATCCATGACGATTGCGCAGTCTGTCACACCCTGTGAGGAGTACTTGTGTCTCTGTAATTCGCATACAAAAACATTTGTCAGCGAGCCTGAGATACCTATGGGTTTATGTTCCATTTTCTCCATTCAGCTCTTTATATAAGGATATACATTACAGACCTTATCTTCATAGTGATTTTACTTGCTTGGTTGATAGTCATATGAACTAGATTTACCAATCCTAGCTAAACTGCCTCATTTGAGTCAGTAGCAGTCAATATTACCTTTATATTAGAATAAATAGTGATCGATAGTACTTTTACTATCGGCACAAAAGGTTAAAGTAACACTGACTTATCACTGACAGCTAGAATCAATCGTTTTTTTTATGTTACACAGAAAATAAGCTTTAGTAATTGCGCATTGCAAAGTTTACATAACCTCATATTCCTGGGAGTATTGGGATATCTCCCAAAGGCAATCGGTAAAATATCTCCCAAAGACAATCGGTAAGTGGTGATGGGAAAATTTGCACCTACATGATATCACTATCTCTATTTTGGTTGGCGGGGGGTCAATAAAGTATTTCTCAAAATAACAAGACTCTTTAATTTTCACATATGTTAGACGACGAACACTGAGAGTGCATATCTAAAACACAAAACTTTTAACCCCTTTACCACTGGTAGAGTGCTCCACAAATGGCTCATACTGAGTTTGTCAAGTGTCACTTTATTTCCTTTATCCACGGAGATTCATATATTTTTGGATCATGTAATACTTTTGATATCATGTTTACTTTGCCAGACAGTTGTCCTCGTCAGTAAGTGCACATTCTCCTTTCAACATATTTTTCTACCTTATTTTTGCCGAGGTCATCAAGAATCATACAATTTGCAGTAGTTCTTCTAATATTTATAATTTGCTTACGACATTGCATGTGGAATGTTTCAAGTTCATTTCCCAAACTCCCATACTTCACTTTCGTAAAGCAAAATTGTTAAAACAAACTAATCAAATAATCTAAGAGAATATCAATTAGATTTACAAAATGTATTGCTATAATTATAGGTGATACCGAGATACACATATTCATCCACAACCTCTACTTCATTATGATCAAAAGTAAAGGTTGGAATTGTCTGTACTTTCCCATGAGAACAGATGATGAGTTTTTATTTCACAGTATTAACTTGTAACAACGCATCAAGTGCAACTTGAAGTTCACCTTTTTTGCAAGAACCATTTTTTCATGTGCGTTAAGTACAAACATTGAACATATCAACTTTCTCATGTGTAGCTGAATCAGTTCTACGAGGAAGAATATCTATGCCTTGAAACTTCCAAGAAATGAACTCTTCAAAATCATTTGAAAATAGAGTAGAATAGGAGACAAATTTACTCCACGACGTACACCAATGTTGTTATAGAATGCACTTCTTCTATCTGACCCACTAATCACACATGACTTCGCCTGATTGTGCATGTAATTGACTAATCTAAACAAAAATTAGTCTCCTCCAAAGAGGCCTTGTCAATGAGATCGAATGACTTCTTATACCTCTCAAACCTCATAAACTGCGCATGCCGTTAGCTGTTCCAACTTTTATTGCATTGCGTGTATCTTTTTTAGTGTTTTATTTCTTGGAGGTACGTGAGCAGCGATTTAAGAATGATTTCCACCTCTGGTTTGAAATGTCCACCGGAAGTTGTGCCGAATATAAGCCCCCCTGGTAATACGCGCACCTGTTGATTAATGAAATTAGTGAAGAGCTCTGCTCTGGAAAATCTTTACTTTATTGATTGTATGAAACAAATATATTTTTGAATGGTTATACTATATGCCAGCAGTGATGTTACAGCAATATTTTATATAAATATATATATATATATATATATATATATATACATATATTCACACGGAATGCAACAGGTAGCATTGTTTTGGGATCATCTTGGATGGTATTCCGAAATTCTCTTAAGTTTTCTCTAAGTTTTCTCCTAAGTCCCCAACCTAAGAGATGCCTAAGATAGCAAGAAATTTCCCCTTAGGACTCTCTTAATGCAAATTAGGGAGTGTTTGCACATTTATTAGCCAATGGGGGGAAGTGTTTCACCATCAACAGCCAATCACAATCACATCATCTTATCGGGATCTTACCGTAGGATTGATCCTAACTTTGTGGTCGCGCAACTATCTGCGCTCACATCAATCATGTACGCGCGCAACGCAAATAAATGCTGCTCTTTTTGTTTGCACGTGTTATGAATTGGTAAGACAGGAGGTCGCTCTCCTAAGTTTTCTTCTAAATATTCTCCTAAATCCTCTCTTACGCGCATTATCCTCCTAATGTTATGATTTACATAAAACTTAGAAAACTTAGGAGAAAACTTAGGAGCGGACCTATAGGAGAAAACTAAAGAGAATTTCGGAATACCACTTAGGAGAATCGTAGACTTAAAGGCTTTCACGCGTCGATTATGTGGGGAGACGTCACTATTTAGTTGCTACGCTTACTTGCGAACACAACGCACGTATGCGGCACGCAGCGAAATGGCTAGCCACGATCTGGGCCGAATGTTAAGCTGCGGTAAGGATCGTGCATTCTAACCAGGCGGGTAAATACGTAAGTGCCCGAGAAACAATACGCATGGGTAAGTGTGCGACGCGTGAAAGCCTTTAATATAAGATTTCTACTACGTGAGCATTTAGGATAATTTCGGAATACCACCCGTTGTGCCTAAAGTTCTAACCATACCCCTCAAGGTAGTCTATATATGTATTCAATACTACAGTATTCACCGTGGCATTAGCAAAGGATATCGAATATACACTAATGTTTCTAACGACATTCTATTTCTAAATGATAAAATGGAAGTCCGTCAACATCTCAAAATATTTTTCTTAAAATATTTTTCTTAAAATGTTTTTCTTAAAAGCACGGTAAATCTTACCTGTAACAGGTTGGGTATCCTTGCTGGTGGTCAGGGTGAGAGTAGGATGTATCGAGTAGCCTATATAAGAGGTGTAAAAGTCCTTGCAGCGAGATAGGATGCCTTCTTATACCTCTTGAACCTTTCAAACTGCGCATGCCCTTAGCGGCTCCCAAATTTTATCACATAGTGGCTATCTGTTTCAGTGTTTAATTGCTTGGAAATACGTGACCAGCGATCAAAAAAAGATTTTTACCTCTCGTTTAAAATTGATTGATGAAAATTAGGAAGAGTTCTGTTCTGCAAAATCTTGTTTATGGTTGTGGGCACAAAACTTTATTTCATCTTTATTTTATTGATTGTATAAAAGAAATATAAACTGCCCTGATATTTTAGAAATGGGTCAAGTAAAGCCCCGCGGGAACCTTAAAGCAATGCTATATATCCTTACATGTCCTGCAGCTTTGTAAATTGTTTTGAGATGATCTTGCGCCGAAAGTTTTAATAATGCCCCTCACAGCAGTCTACACTGTATTCGTTACTTCAGTATTTACCATGGCATTAGCAACTGTTAGCAGGTATCAATCGGTCAAAGGATATCGCATATAAGCCGTTTATAACGATATTCTACTTCTAAATAATGTCCATCAACATCTCAAAGAAAATCTTTAAAACACGATAGGTACAGTAAATCTTCCCTGTAAGAGGTTGGGTATCCTTGCTGGTGGGCAGGGTGAGAGTAGGGTGTATCCTGAAGCCTATGTAACAGGAATAAAATTCCCGTCAGCGAGATCGAATTCCTTCTTCCTCCCTCCCAAACCTTTCAAACTGCGCATCAACTTTTATGACATTTTGGATATTTTTTCAGTGTTTTATTGCTTGGACATTTCGTAAGCAGGGATCTAAAAAAAAAATCCACCTCTCGTTTTAAATGTCGAAAGTCGGGCAGACTATATTCCTCCTGGTCATGCGCGGGCTACTGATTCATGAAAATTCATTGTAAAAAAAGGTAGCATTGTTTTGAGATTATCTGGTGCCTATAATTCTAACCATACCCCTCACAGTATTCTTTACTTTATTCGCTGCTTCAGTATTCACCATGTCATTCATGTCATTAGCAACTGTTAGTATAGCAACCGGCGAAAATATATCGCACTTAAGCTAATGTTTATATCGATATTGTACTTCGAAATGATGATAGAAAAGTCCGTCAACATCTCAAAATATTTTTCGTGAAAGCACGGTACAGGAAATCTTCCCTATTAGAGGTCGGGTATCCTTGGGGGTCAGTGTGAGAGTAGGGTGTATCTAGTAGCTTATATAACAGGAGTAAAAAAAAAAGGGAAGAAATATATATAAAAAAAAACCATAATGATAATAAATCGTAGTTATAGTAGGAATAAATTTTCTTTCAAATTCTAAAACAAAAAATTATGAGTATTTATGGAAACTTTATGCAACCACGAATAATAAGGTACCTTCAAACGGAAACCTGAATTTAAATATTTTTTGTGAAACATTATCCACTGTAACCAACAGAAATGAATCATGGAAAATACTAACTCATTCTTTTGAAGAAAAGTTTAAATTTCCTCAGGTGTCTCTCCGATAGATTTTATGAAAGAGCTTCAACGTATGAAAGAAATCTGTATAGGATTAGATGGCATTAATGTCCACATAATTAAAGAATCAATTTCTGAGATAATTAAACCTGTTACGTATTTTATTAACAAGTCATTGGCAAATGGGGTAGTACCTGAGAAATAGAAAATTGCTAAAATCATACCTGTGCATAAAGAAAGTGATAAGCTAGATTACAACAGTTACAGACCAATATCGATATTTCCCTGTTTATCTGAAGTTATGGAAAGAGTTGTTCAGGAGAAATTACTTCAATAGTTGAATTCCCATTCATTTTTAACTAAACATCAATCGGGTTTCCTTCCCAAGCATTCTACTACTACTGCTGTTCTGACTCTGCTTACAGATGATTGATTTTACTTTATGGATGATGGACAGCATACAGGGCCTGTCTTTGTAGATCTATAAAAGGCCTTTGACATGGTTGATCATGTAATCCTCCTTATCCAAACTTGAATGCATGGGTATTAATGGGTTACAAGCAACCTTTCTAATAGAAGAATAAGAACATCAGTTAATAATGTCTTATCTGAAGGAAGTGACATTAAGGGAGTACCACAGGGTTCCCTTTTAGGGCCTCCGTTGTTTATCATTTTTGGAAATGATATCACATCCGTTTTCTCTCACTGTAAGATACATCCCTATGGTGACGATGCAGTTATATAGTAACATAAAAACCCTAAACTAATTGAGAAAGCATTAAATAAAGACCTTGAGCATTTGGAAACTTGGATGAAAAGAAATAGATTAAAGACAAATTATGACAAAACTATGTGTATGGTACTTTTTTTTCTTGGAGTTTCTGTTGATGAAAATTTAATGTAGGATGTTCATATTGATCAATTGTGCAACAAAATAGGCAAAATGGTCAGCTATTTGAGACGTCTGAGACAATTTGTGAATACGTCTGAAGTTAAGATATAACTCCATTATAGTGCCCCATTTTGATTTTGGAGATGTAGTGTCGCAGTCTGCAAGAAATGCATTATCTGAGTCAACTCCAAAAAATCCAAACAGAGCTGACAGAATAATATTAAAGATTAATCCTTACTCTCACCCTTCAACAAATACAATTCATGCAATTTTGGGCCTGGATACTGTACCTGAAAAACGAAGAATTCATTTGATAATATTTACCTTTAAAATACTTAGTAATTTGTCACCAGTTTATATGAAAGATATAAAGATTTATTCGAGCATAAAGGCAGTCCATACTCCCTCCGCAATCATCATGATCTTTGTTCACCAAAGTCAAAGACTATAATTACTGTAAGAGATCGTTTAAATATATGGCTGCTTCTGAGTATACAAAATATCTTATGACATTAGAAATAACACATCGTTATTCGCCTTTAAAACAAGTCTGTTTAACTCCAAACTTTCTTAATGTCTATTTTTGTCAATTCATACACATCTAAGAAATATCATTTGAATGAAAACAAATTAATTCTGATAACATGTACATTTTTGTTTTTATTTTTTTCTCTCTGTACTTTATTTTCCCTTTCTAGTGCTTGTAATATTTGAGTATTGAATTATACGTTATATATACATTGTAACTGGCCGCATGGAAGGTCAGCGGTAACATTATAAATACTGCTGAATACGTTTCAATCTTATGTTATTTATATACGGAAATAAAACCAAACCAAACCAAACCAACTCATCGGTAATGGAGTAATTGGGGTGGTGTTTTGGGGACATTTGATATTGTGTCCCCCCCCCCCCTTCGACATGTCCCCCCCCCCCCCCCTGGGATTTCTGCCCATGTGTACAAAATATAAATCACAATATTAATTCAGTAAAAATGAATACAGAGTCTGAGAGTGATTAACGAATGCACGATTATAATGATTACAAACCAACAAATACAATAACATATTCACACAAATAGGGTCTAGGGTTAACTGTGACTTTATGAGTAGGCCCTAACCGCAAAACAAAAGAAAACAGAAATAATCAAATGTTATTAGTATTACACAGAAATTAGCTTTAGAAAGGTCGATAGTCTTTTAAGTTTATTCATTATCGTTTTACAACATTTTATGGGATTAAGGGGCACTTTACATTTGTCGTGTGTGCGCTACGCTTACCTAAATATTCATTATATGCAAAGTGACTTTACAATACATAATGGCCAGTGACCTCTCAAACTTTGAGTATCCTTAGCTGCTGCACTTTTCATTACATTGCGGATATCCGTTTCAGTTTTTTATTGCTTGGAAGTACGTGAGCAGCATATAAAAAATGACCTTCACCTCTCATTTGTGAAATGTCATGGCCGAATAATATCAATGAATAATGATGATAGTCACGAAGCAGTAAGCATTGTGACGCATTATGATGCAATGTAAAAAAGAAATGAGATTTGTTAGAAAACTGAATACATTTTTAAACATCCACACATAGTTTGCTGAAAACAAAGAAATTTGTACAATGAGTGGCGACCAGTTTGTGCTTGACTCTTAACCCTAATACTCCCGGGGTATTTCAAAGCTTGTTATTACCGGGGGGGCATTATGCCCCCCCCCCCCCCTGAGATCTCGGCCATGGGTCGCCCGATTGCCTCAAAATTTTGCACAAGGGTAAAGAATTATGTAATCTACAAAGTTGTATAGCTAAATTTACGAAAGTCCTTTTATTTTTTTTTTTTAAATTAATTTATGCTAATTTATGCGAGAAATCATAGATTTTTGTATTTCTCACTAAATAAAGCCTCAGGAATAGCAATTTTTGGTACAAATGTCTTTCATAACTCCCTCATCAATTCTTGAAAGAAAAAGATAGGCTGTGGTAATTATTTCTTATGTATTTTATTGTTTTTCAATTTTCTTATGTATTTCTTTGTTTTTCGTTGTGATTCAGATGCGTATGCGTGGGTGTGGGTGTGTGTGTGGGTGTGTGTTTGTGTGTGTGTGTGTGTGTGGTAATTATTTACACTATTTGAAACAATGATAACACTTATTAGAAAAGTATTTACATAAATTGGAAAAGCTGATTTTATCCATAGGGTTATACACAGTCACATAGAGAAATAGCGAAATTTCAGTGACATGTGTTCGGTAAACGTAATCTGACACCCGCACGGTAGGTCCGATCGCCATAAATTTGGTATCAAAATGTGCGGGAAGGATCAGAGAAGAAAGTCAAGAAATTTCGTTTCGAAATATTGAGGCGTTAGGAAGTACCGACAAAACTTCGACAGGGGGGGGGGGCATAATGCCCCCCCCCCCCCCGGGAGTATTAGGGTTAGTGGGAGTTTGCAAGTTAAATAATCATTCGTGCGACCGTCATTGAAAACACACGTACTTTAATGTATATAAGCCTGTGTGCCGATTCGCGGAAAGTAGTGGCAAACATGTGTTTTTGCGAATTACCACATGACGTCACGATGCTCTTGGTTTGTGCGAATTTTGCAACGCGAATAAATGACCAATTAAAGACAGCCAGTCCCTTTTTCAGATCACCACAAAACCATCGAAACATTGGCAAAACATATAGAGAAGTGTTAGCAAGCTCTATATTCACAATTTGAAACTGATACGTAGTTTAAAATTCAAATAATGCACGTAAACAACGTCTGATTAATAGTCTTTACCTCAGGCTCTTAGCAGTTTGTCTTAAAATATCTGCTTTATTGATTAATCTGTTTATTAAATTATAAAACGCATTATGAAATAAATTGTTCTATGGAAGGAATCATCTCCAAAGTTTGGAAGTTACTCATAAAATTAGGATTTCACACACGCATAATAACCACATAGATACTGTAACAAAGACTAATACTTTTTTCGTGGTACGAAAAAAGTCGATTTGAAATTTAACGGCTGAAATTTTTTACATATACAGAAAGCTTCAACATGCTATATTCTTAGAAATGGTCTTGAATCACACTTTCTTCAATTTACGATCGTGATAGACGATTTCAAATTTTAAGCTTGCAAAAGGGACGGACAATCTTTAAAGTGCGCGCGGTGCAAAAACATGAAGAGAACAAAAGATCATGCTCCTAATTTTTCTTTTCGTCTCTTTTCCTTACATTTTTTTTCTTCTTGTAAAAAGTTAGTTTGTTAATTTATACTCGTTATGATTCTTTAGTACGCTTTATGCGATGAGCTTACAATCACTTTCTTTTTATCACTCTCTGCAAGCGTATATACCTGAATTTATATCATGATTTAATTTCTGTATATATCTTTTGTAAATATTCTAAATTATACAGAACAATATCATTGTAAAACGGACATGATTATCCCCAATACCTAACAAGGTGACATGGGATCAATAAATTGTCATTGTCATTGTCATTGTCAAAAACGGGATGATCCTATGAGATGAACCATGCAAAATGCGGGTTCCATTGAAATACGCAATGTAATCTCACGTCAACACCACAGACGTATTAACTAAAAAGAATATGATGTGGGTTATTTACGTTACATCTTAGGTAACATTTGTCTACAAAGCAGCTAGATCATGCACCTATTTTTCTTTCCGTCCTGTGTTCAGATCGAACGTACTTGCATGCATGTATATACAAGGGTACCAGTATTTCTCCGTTTTATGCGATGCTTTATATGCGGTATGATGAATATCCGTCAAAGGATAAAAAAAATATTGATCTGTTGAAATTCTGATTTTGTGACGTCACGTGCGACATGCTCTTCCATATGTTGGGTACATTGTTTTTTCGAAAATGTGCATTTTCTCAAAAAGATATACATCATCTTACCTCTGCATTTGAGACATTATTAGAAATACATTTTTACACACATACCTGTATGAAAAGTATCATTCCGTTGTCAAAAACATAAAAAGAGCAATTTATGTAATTATACTGTACACAAGATATGGGAGAGTACCTCGCACATTACGGCACAAATTTGAAATTAAAAAACATCATACCTTTCTTTTCCTTTTTACGGATTTTCGTCAAACTTTCACTAATATGCTTTTTTCATGTTTCTGCTTTTATTGAAACCAACTTATCTTCAGGGTGCTCCCCCTCCCCCTCTCTCTCTCTCTCTCTCTCTCTCTCTTTGTCTCTCTCTCTCTCTCTCTCTCTCTATCGATCTATGTCGCTTTCCGCCCTTCTCCTTAAGCTCTCCCTAACCTCTCTCTCGCTCTCCCAATCTTTTTCTCCCTTTTTGTTTCTCCACTCCTCCTCTCTTTAAAATAACAATTTTCTTTCGTACACGTAGGTCTTGATCATGTTGAGTGAAATATTTATTTTTACAAGATTAGGTATTTGATTTTACCCCCTTCTTAAAACTATGTTCAGAAATCTTTAGACGAGTTTTGAAAGGCATGCTTTTCTGTTCTGTATCCCTTTGTAACTATGTAATCATCTGTATCGCTAAGACATCATTCTACATATTTCATAAAACACACGCACTTTATTTACGACTTCTCTATTTTATTTTACAAAGTCACTGCATAATTTGAAAGATAGATGGTTTTTAAAAATGTCTATTTCTGTTCATTTTTACAGCCTTCTGGTAAGAAATAGATTCTTCGTATTACTAGTATATAATGATAATGATAGTGCCTATGTCAATTATGATGATAATGACAATCATCATTATCATCATTGTCATCATCATGATTACAAGATGAAGAGAAAGGAGGAAAAAATAAAGCGAAATAACGAGCCAAAGTGCAATACCAAATTATTAAAACAGCAACAATAAAACGTACCATGCATAAGGTACCTTCTAAATATTGCTTGCTTTTTTGTTGAGGAAAAGGCGCAATACATTTTTGTTTCATTATAGATGTTATAGACACGTTGTGTGTTATAATTTATCCAAAATTAACATAATAAGGACGCATCACAACAAAATGCACCATACATCAAAACAGCCATCTTTGATACATGGGCGGAAATCGC
>CAVLGW020000429.1:0-15037 GCA_963669155.1 Arbacia lixula
CGAGGAAGAAAAGGAGAAAGAGGATGAAAAAGAAGAAGAGGATGAGAAGAAGGAAGAAAGAAAAAAGGAGGAAGAGAAGATGAAAAAGAGGACAAGAAGGAAACAGGGAGGAAGGAAGGAGGAGGAGGAGGAGGAGGAGGAGGAGGAGGAGGAGGAGGAGGAGGAGGAGAAGGAGGATGAGGGGGAGGAGGAGGGGGAGGAGGAGGGGGAGGAGGAGGGGGAAGAGGGAGGGGGAGAAGAGGGGGGAGGAGGGGGAAGAGGAGGGGGAAGAAGAGGGGGAGGAGGAGGGGGAGGAGGAGGGGGAGGGGGAGGGGGAAGGAGGAGTGGGAGGGAGAAAGAGGGGGAGGAGAAAAGGACATGGGTGAAAGGGGGTAACGAAGAGGAGATACTTGTACTGTAGGATGGAATGGAAGAGATGGGGAAAGAGAGAAGGAAGAAGGAAATGAGATGGAGAGGAGGGGAGCGGAGGAAATCCATACAAGAGAGGAATGGGAAAAGCTAATGGAGATGGGGGAGAGGGAGGGAGAAGGAGGGGACGAGGGGAGGAGGAGGGAGGAGGGGAGGAGGGAGGAGGAGGGGAGGAGGGGAGGAGGGGAGGAGGGGAGGAGGGGAGGAGGGAGGAGAGTAGGAGAGAGAGGGAGAGGAGAAGAGGAGAGGAGGAGAGTAGGAGGAAAGAAGACACGAGTGAGGGACAGTGATATCATCAGTGGTATCAACCAGCCTGATGCATGGACCAAATACCCTGAAAAAAGGTTTTGCAATAAGGGACAATTTCAAGATACTTTTTTTTTCAAAGGGGCCCTTTCTCATTTTGCAGGGGCTCCTATGGCCTGAGCCCCTGTGTACTATTCTCACAGCCCTGTCCACTGATCATGCTGTATTATACTTCTGTGGTGCTGTCAAGAACTGCTGCCTTATCATGGCTATCTCGAAGTTGTTGAAATTAAAAGATTAGTTCACATAAAAGGAATAACCATCATTCATGTAGAAATACACCTTGTCATCTACAGTGCAGCTCATTTATATGGAGTCACTAATACTGAATGTTAAGAATTTTATAAAAAATGGCTCACCACAAAATACTTGTACAGTAAGTAACAACAAATCTTCTTTCTATAGATAGTTCAGAAGTAGTGACCTTGTATAAAATGTTGCTTTCAGTACCAGAGTGCGACTGATATGATAGGATTATTTCACAAGAATCACCTACTTGGAAGTTGAAATTTGATTATTCTGCACCATCCAGAAATGACGAATGAGAGAAACAACAATACAATCATTCAACAAATGAAAAACATCTGCAGAACTGGAGAGCAAGAGAAAGTGCCAAAAAACATAGAGATGGAAATAAAATATGGTTCTGCGGGTACACATATTTTGGGAGAACAAGTGTGGCTTATGGGCTTTATGACCACCAAGTGTGAAGATTTATCTGCCTGTCATGATCACAGCGTCTAAAGTGCAACCTACACATGCATGTGAGTCCTGTTTTCACCTAAACACTGTTCTCAAAACTTGAACACTAATACACGGCCCCAACTAACAAATTATAGCATACTGTACTCGCCTTTTTTTTTTGTTCTCTCTACATCTAATCTGTCATGTTCTCATTAATATGTACTTACTTATTATCATCTCATTGTAAGAACTTTGTTTCACTCAAGCCAAGGGATTCTATACAATACAAGCTCAGCTTTTTAATAGGTTCCCCCATATTTCATTCTAAACTCTGTCTCTTCTTACCTTCAACACGCCACCTTAATCTCATACAAATAATGAATTAATGTACCTTGTATTGAATATACTTTCTATTCAGTGTAATCTGTACATGTACATTGTACTATTCTGTAATATAATTTTTGTTTGTAATATTTGACATATGACATAAACTAAACTAAACTAAAACTGAAACTGAAACATGTACGGAGCCACACTCTAGTGTTTGTTTAGTCAGAAATTAAAGTTGATACACATGCCCTAATTTAGATTAGATCTGGTTTAAAAACTTGTTTCCGGATGTGGAAACACATTTATCTGAGTCGGAAATGTAACTTTCTTCATACGCCCCATTCACACTAAAAACACTCATACCCTGATGCGGAAACATATTCTATGTACTATGAAATGTTATTTTTCTTATGTGCTCCATTCAAATTAACACTAGCATACTGATCTACATGTACCTAAAGTACACATTCTGTGTCCAATCAAAAAGCGAAGTACTTATGAATCTTGAAAATGACCGATAGCTAACACCAGCAAGATGCATGTGCCCGTTTTTGATCTTTGTAAACCATGCGTGCTTATGTTTGTCCTTCAAATGGCCTTGGATAAACTGATTCAAGGTATTTCTCAATAGATCTTTACAAGCTACTGGTATTACATAAATAGAGGTCACAACAGGAAACTACAAAAAGGTCTTGGTGCTTATTACTGATACTTTCCTAAAAATTAAAAAAAAAACACACACAAAGATTTTTTTTCCATCTAGATTTTAACAATTGCTATAGATCTTCAGGACAGTTGCTGGTATTACATAAATAAAGGTAACAACTGGATTCAAATATAAAAATGCATTTCTGAAGTTCCTTGCTCCTGCTACCTTGCTAACAAAAAAAAAATGAGTTATTTCAATCTAGATTCTAACAATCGCTATACATGTAGATCAGTTGCTGGTACTACATTTAATAAAGGTCACGACATGAAACTGGGTTGAAAATATGGAAGATGATCGGTTCTGCAATTTACATGCATGTAACAAATTGGCTGCATGGAATCTATCATGATCCAAAGTTAAACTGGTACCAAGAATAAAATGCAAGTGTTCATTCACTTCTACTTGCAGATACCTATGAATTACTCAAGAAGAAACAATGAAAAAGTCAACCTTGTTCTAACTAAGGAAAAGGAATGATAGTGAAAGATGTCCATTTTGTGAAAAAAAAGGCATTTACTTCACATGATTCCTACAAACATACTTGAGTGACAGGTAATGATGCATTTTTCAAGAAACCAAACATGATTCGGCACATGAATCACACTGGGTGTTGCCAAGGTATGTAAGTGACAGTGACTCCTGCCTTCAGCACATACATGTACTATGTTACAGGCAACATGAATTGGCACATATAATTTCACTTCTTCTTTTTGTTTTCAACATAATTGATTGACAGAGAACATTTATGACAAAAAGTGTCATCAAAGAGGTACCTGGCTATGACAAATCTACCTGAACATGACTTTGCATTTTAAACCAAGTGCGTGAATTATTTTTTTCCTGGTCATTATGCCACATAGCATAAGTTAAAAAACACTTGATTTTCCTATGTAACATGTAATAAAACTACACTGTAGATGAATAATTCATATCAAGTATGTGAGCCCTAACTATTCAAGTAAGACTAGAGGTTTTATCACAAGAGCAATTCCAGAACTACAGACAGTACATATTTCACATTTGTTCGACTTTGACTTTCCATTTAATTTGTCTACTGCAGTAAAATGGGTTTACTGCTACATGTATGTTCTATAGCCTGAAAACAAGGCTAGAAATGCTCATATAATGCTGCCGAACACAGTACGTTCAGGGTTAAAGGGAATATACTGATTTTGGATATCAAAAAGCCTTCAAAAGGGTGATCATGACCCATCTTCTTACCAATGGTCTTAAATTCATGTATTGTCCATTTTAGAAACTTGCTAAAAGTTATTCACCTTCAAATGGAGTAATTAGGAATAACTCAATATGTCCGGCCAAAACATTTTGGATTTGTGGGGGATTTGTGATTTAATCACTAATTACTCCAAATGTGGATCATTTAAGGGCAAATCACTTTCAGCAAGTTTCTTAAATGGACAAGACATGAATTTAAGACCAATGGTAAGAAGATTGCTCACAATAACCCTTTTGAAGGCTTTTTGTCTTCCCAGTACAATATATTCCCTTTAAAAGAACGAATATGCTTCTCCTCGAAACAGCCCTTCTTCATCAGGCCTGTTTGTCTGATTGACGCCTGCATTCTCTGAGGTCATCTTGGGCGGGCGGACGCGCGGCAGATGAGACGTTTTGATTGGTCGAGAGCCCAGCAGGGGGTCCCAACAGGACACCTGCCGGGTGATTAGCTCATCGGGCTCCAAAGGATGGGATGTGTGCCCTTAACCCATTCATTACCAGGCCTTGAAGACACCATTGGTTTAACACACATTATCTTGTCAATGGTAATGAGAGAGTCAACCCTTGCATTACCAGGGCTTGAAAACACCATTGGTTTAACACACATTATCTTGCAAATGGTAATGAGACAGTTAACCCTTACATTACCAGGACATGAAAACCCCATTTGGTTTAACATACATTATCTTGCCAATGGTAATGAGAGAGTTAACCCTTGCATTACCAGGGCTTGAAAACACCATTGGTTTAACACACATTATCTTGCCAATGGTAATGAGAAAGTTAACCCTTACATTACCAGGACATGAAAACCCCATTTGGTTTAACATACAGTATCTTGTCAATGGTAATGAGAGTGTTAACCCTTACATTACCAGGCCTTGAAAACACCATTCGTTTAACATACATCTTCTTACCAATGGTAATGAGAGAGTTGGCTCTTCTCAGACAGAAACCATGCTGATCTTTTGGAGTTATGTGTCTTTACTGGTATAAAAGCTGTATAAAAACAGTGGCACAGGAAAGTTTAACTCCCCAGAATGACTGGTGATCCCTTCTTGTGCTAAATCAGAGTCTCAATGAACAAAGTGTGGTATCGCATTTAGCACAAGAAGTGATCACCAGTCGTTTGTAAAGTCGTTCATAACTTAAGAACAGCTTGGTGAAACACCCCCCTGGTCTTATAATGTCACCATGGCATACAAAGGGTTTAAATAGTTGAGGTGAGCATTAAGATAGGAGCCAAGACGTTGTTGAAGTAGGGATCATCGCAACAGAGGACAATTTCTTTACAAGAGGTTGAACCCCGAACCTAATGACTGACATGTCTTTAAAGGGCATACTGTTCTGGGAAGGCAAAAAGCCTTAAAAATGTAATTGTTAGCAATCTTCTTGCCAATGGTCTTAAATTCATGTATTGTCTATTTTAGAAGCTTACTGAAAGTTATTTGCCCTCAAATGATCCACATATGGAGTAATAAATGATTAATGATCAAATCCTCAAGATGTTCGGGCCGAACATTTTGAGGATTTGTGATTTAATCATTCATTACTCCAAATGTAGATCATTTGAGGGCAAATATCTTTCAGTAAGCTTCTAAAATAGACAATACATGAATTTAAGACAATTGGCAAGAAGATTGCTAACAATTACATTTTGAAGGCTTTTTTTCCTTCCCAGTACAGTATATGCCCTTTAACCAAAAGGCCACTACTCTGTACAAACCTCCTGTCATGTGATGCGTTGTGGTGGGCATGAAAGTAGGGGCCAGGACATCGTTGCAGTAGGGGTCATCGCAACAGAGAACCACCATGTCAGGAGTGGGGGGCATCTGACAATGCATGTTCACCTCTTCCTCCTTGTTCAGACATCCCTGCCATAAAGAAAACGCAGATCACGATCAAAATTATCTGTTTTCTTTTTACAAATTCAGTCATATCTACAATAAACACTGAAAAGAATACCCAATTGTAAAGACCACGTATCTGTAAAGACCATTTATCAGCACACAACATATTGGGGAGAAACTCGCATGCGATGTCACAAAATAAGAATAAAAGAACAAACATTACTTTAATACCCTAGAAAAACCCTCTCTAATACATGTATGTTGCTTTATTTTCATTAGCTTTAATCAAAAATAATATTCAAAACACTAGTCAAATGAAAATCTGCATGGACTTTGCCTACAAGATGATAACACCCGAGATAAACAGGTTCCCTGACCTATACCACTACTATCCATTTCCTGAAAGTTTCCAGGACACTGTCTTATACAGAATTGTGATCGATCGTAACTTTACTTGCAATTGATATCATTTGTAACACTGTACATTAGAAATAGGGGACTGGACTTGTGATTGATTCACATAAATCACATCTCTTTTTAAGATGGGGCCCCAGAATTGTATGACAAGTTTTCCGAACAAAAAATAAAACATTTCCTGTTTCTGCTTCTGCTTACCCATCTCTTGATGACCTCGCCTTTATCGTTGAACGATATCGATGAGAAACATTTCCGAAGCGCAGAGCAGCGGTTTGTCTCCTCGCAGCTGTAGTTGTCGCAACGGCAATCAAAGGGCTCCCTCGTTGTCTGGTTGGCTGGGTTCGCCACGTAGACATCTTGACTAGCCCTCATGGTGGACACTGCAATCAAGAAATCAAAAGAGAGAGAGAGAGAGTGAGTGGGCGAGTGAAGAAAAGTGACTAAGGCCCTGTCTCATAAAACGTTATGATCGATCGAACAGTTGCGATTGATATAACTTGTAACGCTCTACAGTAGCAATACAGGATTGGACTTACGATTGGTTCAGAGCAATCGCGTCTCTATCAAAAACAGGGCCCACCTCATCTTGTTCAGTGGAGACAACATTCCATTTCTTGAAGCGGAAATGTACTAGACACTCGGTACTATAGATACTGGCGACTCAACATTTCAAACTTGATTTACGACAATCCTTCTGACTACAGAGTTCGCAAGGTGATTCCGTGATTTATGAATCAATGTCACAAGCAACAGCGATGAACATACTTTACTTTGTAGTGCACATGTTTCTGCTTATTCCTAGCTTTAAAGTTATTGCACGTAATCAAATCCGCATGTATCCATGTTCTCAATTACAGTATGTCTTGCCATCTAAATTCAAATGTAATGCAAACATCAAAGGCAATTTACAGAAACAACAGGGTGTGGTTTCAGACGTGCTCTGATGCTGTTGTGTGGCTGTTTGAAAGCGTGTGAAAGAACTGCAAGTCATGGTAATTCACACATAATCGCTCAGTCAGCTTGTCACATCGCATTTGTGTGAGCACAACATCAATTTGCAGAATGACACATGATGAGAGAAGACCTTGTCAGTGTACGTGTGCTCTCAATTACCAGCAACCACAGAATATCCAGGGCACTAGCTGTCTCATCGAGAGTTGCGAATGATCTCCAATCGATCGCTGATGTTCAATCACAGGTTCAAGCCCCTATTTCTAAGAGGGGAGTTGCTTTTAACATTATCAATCGCAAACCACCTCAAAACAGAACCTAGGTCCATGAAACAGACCTTGTATAACACACAGGGCTCCACAAACTAACTTTATTCAGATGGAGTCCGGACATCTATTTAAGGTTTTTTTGTGTACCTTCACGGTAAGACAGTGCCCATGTTAAATTGTCTTAATATAAAGGGTGCAGACTGCCAAGTTGCAATTCAGGTGCCTGTGTGTACCGAACATCTACTACGGTGTATGCAAGGCTTAACTTTCATTCGGTGAAGAAACAAGACAGTGACCAAGGGCCACTTTTTTAGCCCCTGCAAAGACAAAAGGAGCCTCAAGAATGACTAAAGAACCCTTGTGAAATATCACTGTAGACTTGTATCATAGTGTGTAATGCAAAAACAAAGCTAAGGGTGTTTGTTTTGAGACATCAGATTTAAATTTTCCCTTCAATTATGCCATGATGTAAGCAGCTAATGAATTGCTACTACCTTTGAACATAAGGGATAATACAATGTACATTGGTAGTCTTCATGGTAGAGAAAAGGAAGTCTGAATCTGATTTGATTTCTAGGAATTTTATTTTTTAAGATCATCACCTCCTGTAATCTTGATATATCAAATGTGTCATGGCAGAGCGAATCTGTCCTCATCATGAGCCCGGTAAGTGTATCACTTCAATCTCTTACCTATAAATATTCTATCTGATTTGTGTGTATTTAGGTGCTAAGATGTAACAATGCGAACAAAGAGCTAATTCTCAACTTTCAACAGGCCGTGTCAACCGTCCTCACGAGACCAACCTCCGCACGCAAACGACAAACTAAGAGCCTGCAAACAAGTGAGGGCTCCCCTCAATGTCATGGCAGAGCTGTCAGATCTGGTTTCCTGAGGCAACATTTTCCGTGAGATATCAAATTGATTCAGTCCGTCTTACCAGGCGAGTGCTTGGTCACATTTTATTTCAGCTTTCTTCTTGGAAGTATTGACTACATACACACATTGCTGATCAGGGTGATTTAGCCAACAAAATGTACTTGCACTGGACAGATGGGCCCCTATCTTAGTTTGATTTTCTTTAAAGGATATCATTTTGATCGTACAACAGGAGTTGTATTAAGTTTCTTTGTTTTAAGAGTCTCCATCGACCAATTGCAAAGACAATTAAAAGAATGCTAGAAAAATGGTTTTCAATATCATAGTGTAAAATGCACATACATTGTAAACAGCCTTAGTTTCTTAGTTATCATAATTGAGGTGAAAGCTCGCCGGAGTGATGACATTTTAAAGATGTGTATGAAGCGCGTTCACCTGCATACATACAGGTAGCTTTCAAGAAATAAATGTACACCTTAGGATTAACTTTTAATTCTGGTTGTCCATACATGTACATGTACCACACAGGCCTACATTCATACTATGTAAATTCATTATAAATTTCATTTCATAGTTCAAAACCCTCATGATTATACATCACAAACTGTATCATTGTAAGAGTTTATAAACATAATATAAACATGCACAATATATAAAAGGTGATAAAAGTTTAGTATGTGTTGTAAGATGGATGTTAACCCATATTAAAGGAGTTATAAACATTATATAGCATTAGGGAAGCTGTAGTAAAATCAAACAATGCCATACGGCCTCTCCTTGGCAAAGGCATGAAAACATTACTGATAAGCTCCATTTCATGAGGGTGGGCGTCGTATTTCAAAGGTTTATAAAGCGTGTATTGCTTGAACGACCTGCATCGTGATAATAGTGACAGATCATATTATTTTAGCACCCGGACAAAGTACTTTGATGTAGCACTTTTAGTGAAATTATACTGCCAGGAAGTTGGGTTTATCAGCAAAAAAGATGGTAGTAACTCAAGTGATCACACTTAAAAGCTTGATCTAACATAAAACGAACTAATAACTACCTTCCATTATTCACCAGTTATATTGTTTTATGCACAGGAAAAAGAATTAAGAGGCTACACTTTGAACTAAACTGTATTTTAAGGTAGCAAACTGTACATGTCTCTTTTGTATACAATTCTTTGACACACTTCATGAACCCCAAGAACAGTATAACAAGTTTATGAAAACAATAAAATAAGAGTAAAGCTAAAAATAATGCACAAAAAACACACTAATTGTAGTTTTCTTCTAAACTATATATAAATGTACAAAGAGGTGTATCTTGCATTTTTCATTATATGTCTTATCACAAACTTGACAAAACAAATGGGGAGATTAGCCGAAAAGTACCGGTACAGAAGAAATGATAAAGTCAATGAAATGAAACCACATTTTAGTCACGTTTCAAATCCGACATGTACATTCTGACAGCACCTTTCAAAAAGCATTACTCTATTTCAAGCCTGCAAAAAGGATTTTTTTCCTGTAAGCAATACAGACCAGAAAATGGAAGAAAATATCATGCAGTGTACCATGGGGCATGAAAATGTAAGGGAGATTATTTGATTTTTTTTACATGATACTCACTGTCTCCAACATACATGTGGAGCCTTCAGGCCAGTTACCATAAAATGTGTCTTTTCACTTTCAAAATCCTCCGCTCTAAGACATCTAAGACATGTTATTCCATGATAAAATATTTCAATGCCAGCCAAAAAATGAAATCTCTAATGGCAATATAAATCCCAAGAAAATCCTCCTCATATTTCACTTTCTACAAGGACTTTACATTGCCACGGGCATGATGCATTAGTACAGGATGTTCGACAAGGATACACTAACATGAAAAGTAATGGATGGGTCTGTACACATTGACCACAAATGGGGTATTGCATGGATCTAAGTGAGTTTGAACATGTATCGGATAGAGAGAATGGCTTTTAGGAGCAAAACAAAAAAAGTGGGGACAGCCTTTGTGGAGAACTTCATTTAAACACATGATCTTCACTTTTATCTTGAGGCTCAGATACTTGTGGGTCATTTAATCCTCCGTTATTAGGTTTTCTCCTTGGCAACTTTCATACCCTATAAAAGATCTTCATGTACATACATGTACACTATGTAATGTTCATGTGAAATTTGAGCAGTGTGTACAATGCGATCCAACACGTCTCTTGCCGCTGCAATACAGTACAGGGTATATGCATGTAGACTACTGCCGCTACATTTTAAACATAAACAAGATAGTTTTTCACTTTTCCTGAAAAGCTATGACTCTGAAATGTCTTACATGTTACCATGAGGGTATACATGCCACTGATCCATGCCGAATTGCATGACTTTTGTTAAAGGGCTACCGGATCTTTAAAGGATCTACTTGGTCTCAGATTATGCCACATGAACAACAGAGAGGGTGGTGCTTCTTTACTCTCACCACAAGTCATGAAGAGTTCTCCTTTCAAAATTGCACCACTCAGTGCCCATCAACAATAGGTCTTTGAAAATTGTCCTCCATGTTAAGCTTAAAGGGATAGTTAAGTCCATCCCCACTCAAGTTCTCTATTGTTCTCCCCATGTTGAGTGGGGGAAGCAGGGGACACTGGATTAGGATCATGTGCCATTGTGCTGGCTTAGACTACTGAACAGAAGGGATGCACTGGATTACTACCAGGACATTGTACTGCCTTCTAAGAAGAGAGAGCACTTGCTACCTTCCAGGTTTCAGGTGGTCATCGTTCAAGTGTTTTGGGTCTGGTACAAGGGCAGGATCCAAAGTGTCTTTCATTTCAAGGAGTGCCCACTATTCACAAGTACAATGTACAGTGTATACCAGACAACAAGCCTCCTATGCATACCATATTCTGGGTGCATTACAGCTGTATGATTGTCAATTTTCAGTATGTAAGCATGCATGCATGTAAAAGGCCAGGAGTGTCAACTATTTGCTTAACCACAGTTGCAAATAAAGTTGTTGTTTGTAATCTTAACAGTGAACAAAATTACAGAGGGACTCATAAGGGTTTTATCTCCATAAGAAGTGTTAGTATCATGACAACTAGCCAATGCAAATAAATTTATATTTTCCCCCTAAATCTGAAGTAAATAAATGAAGAAATCTGCGATGGGTTGAAAGGAAAAAAAGTGTCTTTATGTACAATACTTATAACTTAGTAAGCAGAATCATCTATTCAAAATGATATTTCCACAAATCATATATTTGTCATTTTGTCTGTCATCAATGTAAAAATTGCAGGAAATACTAAAAGCAAGATGTTACCACAGACAAATTCTCTTTCATTCCTTATGATAATTATACATGATCCCTGTTGGACAGCCTCAATTCAACTTCTCGTAGGAGAGATGAGCTAGAGATCAACTTCCCAATGATTTGCACTCAAATTCAGAGAGTTCTATACATTTACACACATTCATTCAGTTGGGAAGTTCATGTATTAGGCTTAACTGTACATCAACACCAAAATATCCTTCATGAAAGACTACCTCAATAATAATGTACTATAAGAAAAATATTGTGTTTATAAATCTCTTCGGAGACCCTGAATGGAAGGCTACACACGGACACTTGGAGAGGTGTTTCAAGTGTTTGTGCGAGGTCTGGAAGAGGCGTGTGGAGGGGACAAAAGAGATGGGGAGGGATCTTGAGGAGGGGCGCAAAGTAGCCCCCCTTTTTACTCCAGTGGAGCACCCAAGAGGATCAATAACAGACACACCTGGTCTAAGAGGATTTGGAGACATTGCTTTCAAGAAGAACACCTTAACACACACAGAGGTATGCCTGCAGGGATGATATTTCAAGTGTCAGGCATTGAAGATTCCAAGGTGACAATCGGACATTAACATAACTCCCAATACCTGTACACATACCTGAAAAGGTATCCTATGTGTATGATTCTTCTATGGGTTATCTACACGGGAGTATTTCAAGGGTCAGATGGGGAACATTTGATGCTAAAAATCAGACATCAAAATTACAAATGTCACTCAGCATTACACATTATAGACCTCCTTATTTCCTAATTAATGTTATTCATCTACAAGCTCTTAATCCATCTTAATAACATGGTGGCCAGTACTGTACATGTAGAGGAAAGGAATTTCAAGTGTCAGATTTTGACCATTCCAAGGTAGCAATCTGACTTTAACATAACTCCACATTAAGGTGTAGGCATCCTACGTTGTGATAAGAATATGATTCATCGACAGGGATAGCAATTCAAGTGTCAGATGATTCAAGGTGACAATCCAACATTAACATAATCCTGCATTATGGACATGTACTGTATGTGCAATGCGCATTACAATGACTCCTCCCACCCCCCCCCCCCCCTCCCCACCTTGTATGAGCCTAATAAGGTCTACAGGGATGGTATTTCAAGTGTCAGATGTTGCACATTCCAAGGTGCCAATCCAGCATTACCTCTGTATGTAGGCATACTACATGAAGGATCATGTTCTGCACATCCAGCACAGATGTGTAAATGTACAAAATATAGATTTCAATATGATCCACAAATAAATGAACATTTCCATATGTACAGTATAGACATTCCCATGCAGATCAATAAATCTGCGATCATTGACTTTGTCCACCACTCATATACTTCTGATAATACTTCAAATAATTCTGAACCTGAAAATATGTACACATTTCGTCCTATAACCCAGATTATGATTGTACTACATACTTTTGAGTACAGCAGTATTTCTTTCTGGAAATCGTCATGATCACCAAGATTTTTTTTCTCCTGAGATCATTAGAAACCTTTATAAAGGCATGGATTTTGAAAGGCTGGTTGCTTTTACCCACTGAGTACAGCCCTTCCTATGGCACATCAAATACTGCTTAATATTTGTGTGTACACCTATATTTGATGACGGCGCAGGAGGATTAAAATCAATCGCGACATTCATGGTCACAGCTGGCTAGGAGGGGAGTCCCGACATGAAGGAGGCAATTAGTCCAGTTTGCTTCTCGGTACAAGCCCCACTCCAACCCCTACCATATTGATCACTTTGTGCAGCAGATGTACTGTACAAATACAAATGTACAACTTACATGCCCTACTAAAACAATTACATAAAGAACATGTACTTATGTAGCCTTTTAACAAGGCTTTTCATGTCTAGCTCCAAATCTGACAGTTAGCGATCAAGATCATTTTTTTTTATTTTAAAAAGGGAAAAAGTCATGCAAATGAGAATATAGGAGTAGGTTCAACTGGCTATAAATAACCAACCAACAACAAGTTAAATATTAGGAGTCACATGTATTACTTTTAAGCTCTTTGCGTCGTGTATGCTAACCAACCAAAAAAATACACGGGGGCGGCGGGCGAATTCGCCCCGGAAACACCTAAAAGAGCCCCCGAAACTGGCCAAAAATGCAATTTCGTGGGCGACACAAAAATAGAAAATCGCCCCCGTAACATTTGCCACACGATTTGACTACAAGCAGCCAATCCTAGCTTGACGGCCGCGCACTGCACTGCGGCAATTTGCACAGCGAAGATTGAGAGCGCGCAAGCAAACACAGCATGTTTCACCGACTCACTGTACTGCTGAATGCATGCTGTGTGTAGTGCAGTATCCATCGCACGTGGAGCGTTTCTTCTATGCGCGCGCGCCCGATATCTATGGTAAGCCGTTCCCGCCATAATGCGTGCCAAAACCATACGCGTACGTTCTGACTTGCACGCGTATAGTTTTGGCACGCGTTTTGGCGGGAACGGCTTTTTATAGTTTCTTCCATGCGCGCGCGCCCGATACGAATGCATAGTGCATACCTAGCCAGGCCTAGGCGCTGGGCTAGACGGCCAGTCGGCCATGCATATGATCGTACATGTACTGTGTACATGTATGCAAAGCATACGCGATACATGAATAATGAATGCTTCCGTCGCGAGCTTTGAAGTTTGAGAAGAACATGGATAAATTCCTGGTTCGAGCGGAAACAACAGGGGATTAGTATCTAATGACCCGTTCATTAGCGGTACGACTAAAGCAAAGAAGTTTTCGGCCGCTCGAACCAGGAATTTATCCATGTTTTTCTCAAACTTCAAACTAGCTTAAAAACTTCGGCCGTCAAGCTGCTAGTGCTATGCTATGCATGGCATAGTCAGACGTCAGCGACTCAGCTCAGTCAGAGCCAGGGGCATAAACGTAAACATGCACAGTACATACGGTATGGTAAGTACAATTTGGTATAAATCTTGTAATCTAAATTTAAGATTTGATAAATGTTATATAGATCTAATGTAGTTGAATTTTGAAGATTTTCAATGTCAAGGAATATGAAAAAAAATGCAGGGCAAACTGTGTTGCCCATGAATGGTCACAACGGGATAGTCATAATAGCTCTCCCGTAGTTACGGCCGCCTTACTAGTCGGCAAACGGGTATGGCAGCTGCTGTGGCATACCAGTTTGCCGACTAGTAAGGCAGTCTTAACTACGAGAGAGCTATCGTTTGATTGTGACTGTCCCGTTGTGACCATTTATGGCCGGGCAACACACTTTGCCGTGCATTTTTTTTTTCACATTCCTTGACATTGAAAATCTTCAAAGTTTAACTTCATTAGATCTACATAACATTTATCAAGTCTTAATTGCAGATTACCAGATCTATATCAAATTGTACTTACCGTATGCATGTTTGTGCCCCTGGCCCTGGCTAGTCTGACTATGCCTGAAAGCCGAAAACTTCTTTGCATTAGTCATATCGCCAATGAAATATTTAATCTGAATCAACTTATTAATTTGTTAACCCCCTCCCCCCCTTTTCGTTTTTTTTTTTTTTGGTCAAACCCCCCTCCTCTTTCGCCTCCATTTTTTAAAGTTTTTTTGGCTGAACCCCCCCCCCCCCCCCCCCACTAAGAGCACTATTTGAGACTTGACGGAATGGAGAAATTTGTGAAGGAAAACACTCCCCAAAACCCACCACTACCACC